>CM040434.1:760000-762500 GCA_022702705.1 Papilionanthe hookeriana x Papilionanthe teres | reverse complement strand
TCTCGACCAAAAAGTTAATTTTTGCCAAAATAATTAATCCTTCACCCAATGACAAACACTTCGACCTAACAGACAACTTTCGACCAAAAGTCAATTTTGGTCAAAATAGTCAATTTTCACCAAATGAATGGGCACCCATTAACCCAATAAGTCAACATTTGACGAAAAAGTCAACTTTCTTCAAAATGGTCAATTTTGGACCCAATGACCTACCCGTTGACCCCATATATCAAATTTCGACCAAATAGTTTTCTTCAACCAAAATGGTTAAATCTCGACCCAATTACCAACTCATCGACCAAATAGTCAACTTTCGACCAAAAAGTCAACTTTGGTCAAAATGGTCAATTTCCGACTCATCGACCACCCCGTCGACCCAATGGGTAAACTTTCGACAAATAATTTAATTTTGGTCAAAATAATCAATTTTTGACCTAATGACCAATTTTAGACCCAATAAGTCAATATCTGACCAAAAAGTCAACAATGGTCAAAATGATCAATCCTTGACCCAATGACCAACCCATCGACCCAATAGGTCAACTTTTAACCAAAAAGTCAACTTTGGTCAAGATGATCAATTTTTGACCCAACGACCAACACATTCACCCAGTAGGTCAACGTTTGACCAAAAAATCAATTTTGATCAAAATAGTCAATTTTTGACCTAATGACCAATTATTAACCTAGTAAGCCAATCTCTGACCAAAAAGTCAACTTTGGTTAAAATGGTCTATCATCGATCTAATGACCAACCCATCGACCCAAAGAGTCAACTTTCGACAAAAAGTCATATTTGGTCAAAATGGTCAATTCCTCGATCCAATGACCACCCCATCGACTCCAATGGGTTAACTTTCGACAAAAATTCAATTTCGGTCAAAATAACTAATTTTTAACCAAAGGACCAATAATCGACCCAAGAAACCAATCTTCGACAAAAAAGTCAACCTTAGTCAAAATGGTCAATCTTCGACCCAATGACAAACCCATCGACCTAATAAAGTGAACTTTCGACCAAAATGTCAACTTTAGTTAAAATGGTCAATTTCGCACCCAATGACCAACCCATCGACCCAATAAGTTAACTTTCGACCAAAAATTCAACTTTGTCAAAATGGTCAAACCTCGACCCAATAACCAACCCATTAACCCAATATGTTAACTTTTGACCAAAAAGTCAATTTTGGTCAAAATAGTCAAATTTTGACCTAATGGCCCCCTATAACCAAATTGGTCAACTTTTGACCAAAAAGTTATCTTTGATCAAAATGGTCAATTTTTTATCCAATGACCAACCCGTTGGCCAAATTGGTCAAATTTTGACCAAAAAATCAACTTTTTGGTCAAAATAGATAATTTTTTACCTAATGACTGATTATAAACCTAATAAGAAAATCTTTGACCAAAAAGTCAACTTTGGTCATAATTGTCAATCCTTGACCCAACAACCAACCACTGACCCAATAGATCGACTTTTAACCAAAAAGTCAATTTTGGTCAAAATAGAAAATTTTTGACATAATTACCAATTGTTGACCCATTACGTCAACTTTTGAACAAAAAAGTCAATTTTGGTCAAAATTGTCAATTTTTGACCTAATGACCACATCATCGACTCCAAATGGTCAACTTTCGACCAAAAGTCAAATTCGGTCAAAATGGTCAATTTCTCGACACAATGACCTAAATGTCAACATTGGTGAAAATGTTCAATCCTTCATCCAATGACCAACCAATCGACTCCAATTCGTTAACTTTCGACTAAAAAGTTAACTTTGGCCAAAATGGTTAATCCTCGACCCAATGACCAACCTATCGACCAAATAGTCAACTTTCGACCAAAAAGTCAATTTTGCTCAAAATTGTCAATTTTTGACCTACTAACCGCCTCAATGACCTAAATAGGTCAAATTTTGATCAAAAGACAACTTTGGTCAAAATAGTCATTCCTTAACCCAATGACCAACTCATTGACCCAATAGGTCAACTTTTGACCAAAAAGTCAATTTTGATTATAATAGTCAATTTTTTGACTTAATGACCAATTTTTGACCCAGTAAACCAATCTCCGACCAAAAAATCAACTTTGGTCAAGATAGTTAATCTTTGACCTAACTGACGAACTAGCGGACTGGCGGAAGAGTAGGGCGTCACTTCCACCGGCATTGCAGCAACTAGCACGAAAATTTGCGACATGTGCCGAGGGTTTCCCATTTCATCAAAAGTCTTAAACAGAGGTGGTACGAAGCCTTTTGGGCATTGGACCGCATCATACTCTTCGGGGTAAGGTCTACCCGTCTGAATAGATGCTCCACTCTTGGATTGTGCTAGGGCTTCTCGCACCTGCCGTTCTACCATGTTTTTAATGTCTTTTCTGGAATCATACTTTGTGTAGAATCTTTCTTTGGTTGTTCGTCTCCGTTGACGGATGTGATCTCTTTTCCTCCATCTGCAATATGGATAATTTCTGGGGGTGTCTCTTTCTGAGGTTGTACCT
>CM040434.1:692500-750000 GCA_022702705.1 Papilionanthe hookeriana x Papilionanthe teres | reverse complement strand
AATAAATATATATATATATATATATATATATATATATATATATATATATATATATATAATATTATTTTATTTTATATATTTTAGGTATAACATATTATTTATAAATATAATTTAATTATAAAAATATTTAATAATTTAAAAAATTATAAATAAAAATATATGTTTTGAGGTACATAAATATATATTTATATATGTAAAAAAATTTATTTAATATTGTTTTATTTTAAATATTTTAAGTATAGTATATTATTGATAAATATAATTTATTTATAAAAATATTTAATAATTACAAAAAATTATAAATAAAAAAATTTATATGAGAAATTTCATAAATATATATTTATATATATAATAAAATTTATTTAATATTATTTTTTTTATTTTAAATATTTTAAGTATAATATATTATTAATAAATATAATTTAATTATAAAATTATTTAATATATGAGGAAGTCATATGCTCTTCTACTCTTAATATCCATTAATTGGTACCTTAGCTCGCATTCGTTTCGTATGATCTTATATATATATATATATATATATATATCCCATAAAGGTGTTCCCTTTTGGTGGTTTCAACATGCTCGTTCTGCGGTATAGGAGTTTCTACCCCTTTTTACTCACTTATTTTTATTTAATTTCATTTCTGCCTTATCTTCATAGGTTGAGCTACATATTGTCTTTGAAGTTCCTACACTTGTTAATAGCTCTCTTATGTGGCAACATTGGGACGTCGAGACAGGCCTGGACTTGAGCAAATATTTAGTTCTAGCATGTATTGGAACGAGATTCTCTTCTCCGTATCATCATGTATTTGCTACTACCGCTATTGGGTGCACATTTTCATGAAGTATTTTTCATCCTTTGGATTTTGGTGTGACTTCAAAGTTTTTGTTGGTTTCATAGTCTGCTTAGGATTTTTGTTTTGCGTCGGTTTGTGCGACGGAGGAGGAAACCCATTAGGTGTGCGTATAATTGTAGTTTTTGCTTTCTTTTCTAATAGGGATCTGCTCCCCAGACTTTTTGTAATCCATATTTTACTTTAACGCGTAGGGAGCCATGAGTTGCTTTTCGTGTGTGTGTATATATATATATATATATATATATATATATATATATATATATATATATATATATATATATTGATATAATATTATTTTTATTTATAATATTTTAAGTATAGTATATTATTTTAAATATAATTTAATTTTAAAAATTTAATAGTTAAAAATTTATATATATATATACTTAAAATATTATAAATAAAAAAATAATATTATATATATATATATATATATATATATATATTTAATAATATTTTTTTAATATTTTAAGTATAGTATATTATTTATAAATATAATTTAACTATAAAAATATTTAATAGTTAAATAAATTATAAATAAATAAATATATGTATATATATATATATATATGTAAAATTATTTTTATTTTAAATGTTTTAAGTATAGTATATTATTTGTAAATCTAATTTAATTATAAAAATATTTAATTGTTAAATGACTCTATATATATATATATATATATATATATATATATATATATATATATATATATATATTTTAAAACAAAGGAGCAAGCATCGCTCCCTACATGTTGATACGAAAAGAACGTTACAAAGGCAAACAATAAGAAAAGGTGAAAGGAGGACCTCTAAAACTAGTTGATCCCCACATCCAAAACATAAACTACCTCAAAACTACCTAACTAATCAAAAACAAACATTTTGATTTATGTATAACAACAGAATAAATAAACCCTTTGAGGACCAAAAGAGAAGAGGAAGACTAGTATCTAATGAAAGGCGGTCTAAGTTATCACCATGGATCAAAAAAGCTTGAGAGGGAGGGGAATGATATTATCAACTTTAGTGTCCTCATTGTAGCAGCCCTGTGTGGCTAACCAATGAGCAGGGGTTGCCTTCCCTGGGGATGAAAGCAAACTTAACCACCATGTTATCCATATGTTTGAGCATCTGTTAAATCATCTCTTGATATTCAAGGAGCAGGTTCAATCTTGGTAATATAATTGATGCAGCAACTAGAATCAGATTCTACCAGCAGCCTGGAATCTTACAAATCTTAGCAATCTTGATGGCCCAAAAGATGGCAATGATCTCGGCTTCCAAAACATCAACGACGAGATGTGGGAGCATGGAAATACGGGCAATACAATGCTGACGTCTCTGTGTCCCACCAATACCAGCATCAGAATCAGAACAACTTCCATCAGTATTAACTTTAACCCATTGAGGAGGGGAGGGTACCAACTTCCCTCCTCAGCCCCAAAGAATATATATATATATATTAAATAAAATCTCTATATATATATATATATATATATATATATAAATTTATATAATATTACTTTTTATTTTAAATATTTTATGTATTGTATATTATTTTTAAATATAATTTAAATATAAAAAAAATTGAATAGTAAAAAAAGTTATAAATATATATATATATATAAATATATATATATAAATATATATATATATATATATATATATATATATATAGTCAAAAATGAGTACGTGAAGGAAGTGCTCTGCTAGGGTTTCCTTGGCTTCCATGGCGGTGGTGGGTCTGTGGGAGGCTTGCTGTTGGTGTGTGGTGGCGCTCAGGGAAGGTAGAACATTTTGGTGGTGTTGGGGGGCTGAGGTGGTGTTGTTGTTTTCCTTCCCGGGCTCTGTTTTCAAATTTTTGGTACGTTCTTGTTGGATTGCTTTTGGGTTTCTGTGGTGGAGGCTGTTGCCAGCTCTATAGCACAGCAGCTGGACCTGGAAACTAACATTCAATGGTCTATGGCCACTTTTGCTAGTGTTGTTGGTAACAGCAAAAATGTGGGTCCTAATCCTGAAGGAACCTTCTTCCTTGATACCTTCATGATCTTGCGGAAGGTCGACTTGCCCTTTTGTTCATCCAGCTGCTGGAACCAAAGATGGTGAGCCTGCTGTCTTTTCTCTGACCAGGACATTATGCAACTCAATGATGATGTGAGCTCCTCTTATTGGGAAATTTGCTCTTAGACACCCAGGCCATTTGGTTTAGAAAGTTTTTGAGTCTCTACAATTTGCCGGTACCTGGCAGCTGGGTCTACTTGATGGTAGACATCTTCTCATTCAACTGTCTACTGAGGAAGATTTGTAAGGCTCTTTGCAAAGAAGGCTGTTATCATTCTTAAGTTCTGAGATGAGAATTTTCAAAGTGGACTCCGGAGTTTAATCCAGAAATGAGCCACCGGTAGTTCCCATCTCGTTTTAAATTTCCCTGGAAAACTCCCTCTCAGATGCTTCTTAGAATGCCCTTTTCAACATTGCTAAAGCTATTGGCACTCCTTTGAGAATGGATAATCCCACCAAGAACAGGCTAGACACAACATGAGGTTCTAATTGAGAGAGATGTTACACTCCCCGGAAATTAAGAGGCTTTGGGTAAAATTTCTGATGAGGAGACCTACTGGTAGGCTGTGATCATGGAGCAGCAGCCTTATTACTGCAATCATTGCAGAATGTTTGGACACACAGTTAACAAATGCTATAGACTCCACCCTCCTTGAGAAAGCATCTTGAGGTGCACCTTCACTTTCTGCTGGGTACTTGGACCTGTCCCTGGTTGTGAACATTTCCCCCCATCCTATATCTCCACCTCAACCCCTTTCTAACCTTCTTATAGACAACTGTCCTCATCCCCCTCTAAACCATCTATCTTACATAGTGCTATTGAACTATTACCTCCCCTTCATCTGACCCCCCACTTCACAGCTCCCTCACATTTGAAGTTTGTTCACCTGCCCATCTCACCTTCTCTTAGGCCATCCCCATCCCCCTCTCATCCCCCCTTCCCCCTCTATCCCCCTATTAACCCATCAGAATTTGCTACTTCAACTTCTTCCCTCCTATCTTCCCCATTCATACATTGCTCTCTCTGAGTAGAATGAGGGAGAAATTCTCCTTGTTGCCATCATCTCCCCCACTACTTCATCTGATCCTGCTGTTAGTGAGAATAAATTGACTGAGGAGATGGCATGTCATTACCCCTAAAAAGAAAGGAAAAGCAGTAAAGAACTCCTCGGGCTCCGCCTCCCCCACCATCGTAGAAGAGCTGGATTCTCTCAGCATTTGCACCCAGGTGATCTGGGGAGGGCAGATCAAAATCTCAATCATCTATTTACCCCCAACACAAATTTCTAATATCCAATGATTAACATCCTTTGTTGGAATATTAGAGGGGCTGCTCCTCCCTCATCCCTCCAAAGATTAATCGAGCACGAATGAAAGCACAAATTAGGGTGCATAGTCTTGAACCTATGGTCCATAAAAATCTTTGAAACAATTCTCCTTAAATTCACTGGTTTTTCCCATTATTCTAACATATCAGCAATAAAATTTTAATTTTCTGTAGACATGAACTCAGGTGGTCTGTTCTATTGGACCAAAGGCAACTTCTTCATTTCAATCTCTCTTCATGGATGCATGGAGTGGATTCTTTCATATATCTTTGGTTGTTCTAAAAATAGCCAGGGGCTTGGTACGACGGTCTTCTCTACATTCTATTGGAAAAAGATCTGGACTCTCCTTGGTTGGTTGGGGGCACCAATTGCATCTCTACCTCTGCGAGAAGATGGGAGGAGACCACCTAATCTCACCACCATGAATAACCTGTAATAATATATCGATTCTTTGGTCTCTTTGATTTGGGTTTTTGCAGTCTGAATTTATAGAGGTAGGATGTGGAGAGGCCCGGACAGATTCCTGGTGAATGGCTGCTGTGGTCCCATTTTTCGATGGTCTTCTCCTCTTCTTTTTAGTACTTGGATCTAGCCTTAGGCTTTTCCTTTGGCTTGTCTTAGAGGATTAGAATTGGGACCCACCACCTAGAATTTCAAACCCATACTTAGCTCCTGCAAACTCCACAAACTTTACTGTGGAGCCTAATCACCTAGAGGGTTGAAATCAAATGTGGAAGTTTAAAGGATGAGTTCTAGAGGACTCTTTATGCCCAAGGCCCATGCAGGTGGCTTTGGTACGTGAGGGCGACTTACACACACCTTACACTTGTACACTACACTTTCACACACCTCCTAAAACCACACCCATACCCAACTTGACCTCCTGACTCATGAAGGTGATTCACATGGATGGTCCTTAACCCCTAAGCCCTTGGCTAGAGGGTTAAAGACAACATAGTGAATGCCAGTGAGTCCCTTCATAACTCATGTGGGCTTGACATGGCTTCATGGCTAATGTGGGCTTGACATGGATTCATGGCTTAACCAAAATGATTACATTCCACTTACATTCACCAATCTTCAATTTTCAAAATTTTAAATTTTTGACCCCCGGGACCCGGACCCGCCTAACTTACCCAAAACCCTTGAAATTACCCAAAATTTTCAAAATTTCCAAATCACCCAAAATTCACAAAATTAACCTTGAACATTTCTCTTGCACTCAAATTCGATCATCCATACCCAAAAATACCAAAAATTCCAAAATACCTCCCAATACCCTCCAAATACCCAAAAATGCCTCGGCCAAAATCAAAATTGATAAAATTCCCAGAAAATTTCAGAAAATCCAAATATTCCCAATTTCATTTTGTTCAACTACACCATGGGCCAAGTTTGACAATTTACCCCAATTTTTCTCAAAATCCTCAATTTTGACCATTTTAACCCAAATGAACCCAATGTCAAACCAAACCTACCCAATTGACCCAAATTCTGGTCAATTCAATTCTAAACTTCAATTAAACATTCCCAACACTAATATAGACCAAATCCAAGTCAATTTGATTGACATTTGAATCCAATTTCACTTTTGGCACCAAAACCCCGATTTGGACCCATGACCCAAACCTAGCCCAAACCAAGCCAATTTAACTCCAATTAACCCCCAAATATTTTCTAAACCTTCCACAAATCACAAACAAAACACTAACATGATTTGACCAAAATTTGGATCTACTCAAATTAAACCTAAAACCAAAAGTTCAAATTTGACCTAAATCCAACCGTAACCAAATGAGCCCAAATCCCAAAATCCAAAATCCAACCAAAGTTGGAACCCTCTTTCAAACACTCCCATAAGCATTTCCCAACATCAATTTCACATTAATTTCAACCTTAGCCCAACATTAGCTAGAATTGCCCAATTTGACCTACATAGGCCATTTAACAAATCAACCCAAATTCAACCCAATTCAAACCCAAATCACTCCAAACTTGTTTCAAATCAATCATGACACATCCTTAAGACAAACCCAACAATTATTTGGCCCAAGCCTTTACCAAACTTTCATCCTAAATCCATTTTAAAATCCACAAGCCCTTCCTAAACCATTTTTAAAAGCCCATCTTCACTAAATTTCAAAGGCCCAAAATTCATCCAAAGTCCATATGACACTCTTCATATGCATTCAATTAAAATCATCCCTTAAGTCCTAAATCAATAATCAAATGGTTCCAAATCAAGCCATATGCCAAATCACCCCTAAATTACCAAAGTTTCTTAAATCCATTTTCATAGAAATTGACCAAGCTTTCCCAAGCCAAAGGCAAGCCCATGAAGCCAGTCTTAGCCACAAGCAAGCCATGTGAGTTACTCCTTCATGACCTTCTTACATTGAGCAAAAGGGGAGGGGCCTCTTTTAAGCACCTTAAAAAGGTTTTAACCCTTTTAATGCTTCACCTTAATCCATGATTAATCAAAATATTCATGGATGGTGACTTATCTACCCTTTCCTAGCTGATTCATCAGATCCTCCTCAGCCAAATCAGCCATGGGGAGGTGAACCAAGCTCATTTCCAATGGGTTGACCAAACCAAGTGCAAAAGAAGCCACCTCCCCATGCCATTTGAAATCCAACCACTTTACACATGTAAGGCTTCAATTGAATTCACCAACTTCAACACCTGACCTCCCCTGACCTTGAGGGTGACCCTTGCCTGCCGGCCAGCCACCTGGGCTGCCGGAAAATGCCATGGCAGAGACATGGAGAGGAGCCAAACTTTGGAATTCCGCCCTTCTTCAAGGCTGCACCATGCCCAATGGCTCGCAGCTGTTCTTCCCTTGACCTAAACGCTGATCCCAAATCCTAACTCCCCACAGGAGGCCCTCCAACCACTCCTATTTAAACCCCACCCTCTCGGCCATGGAGGAGGTGCTGAATCAACTATGAAGCTACGCAAAAATCACTCCAGACTCTCCCCACATCTAAGACGCAGTCCCCCACGCTCCTCTGCCCTAATCCCCACTAATTGAGCTCAATTTTGGAGCTCAATTCTCAGGCAAGAACAGGACATTCCCAAATCCTCCACCAAAGTCAAATTAAACTCACCTACACCTACACGGAGTCAGGAGAAGTTCCTCGGTGAAAGACCCCACTCCGGGCCACCCATCTTCCAGACTCTAGTTGGCTCCCGGGCTTGGTCAAATCCGCCTGGACAATTCATCGGGCTAGGAGACTTCATGCGGAGCTTTGCTTGGACCCAATTGAAGGTGACACAACCCTCAGATCGAAGCCACACTTCTCTGAGCAAAGGTATCGAGTCTCCTCTTCTTCAGAAGCCCGGAACATTCTCCATTTTTATTGAATCAATTTCATGCTACATAAAGCATGGATTTGTTCGTCTCTTCAAGACGAATCCGCAGAACACAAGAACACCAAAATCCGTTAAGTATTGAGTGAGTTCTTAGGGTTTTAGTGTGGACGGTTCTCGGGCTAGGAGGCTTAGAGGATGATGAACGGATGTCGTTCATTCAATACACGCGTGGATGGACGGCTCGGATCGAGGGTCGGATCGGCGGATGATACACGGACGGCGGGACCCGGGTTGCTGACTGAATTGACGGCGTCGAATGGGAGCGCGTCGCGTGGTCGTTCGGAGATGCCGAGGATGACAGGGCACAGCGCTAGATAAGTAGGATAATGAGCATTTCTTATTTATTTAATTCCTAAACTTCAAAAAATACATAACTTTGTGTAGAAAAAATAGAAAAATTAAAAAAAAATACCCTCTTGCTCGGTGAACAGAGGAGAATAATATGGAAAAGAAATCATTTAATTTCATTGAGTATTTGATTTTTAATAATTTATTTACTCTCTGCATTTTTAATTCTCTATGCATGCATATAATTCACCATGGCATGAGACCATAGGGGTTTTGAAGCCTCTAAATTTGGGAACATTCTCGAATTTTCCAAAGTCGGAGGAACCACCCCTATGAAGAGTTATTGATTTTCCAATTTTTAGGTCACTACCCTGAGCATTTTAATTCTAATAATTAGCATGTTGTGAAACAAATCCTAGGAAAATTTGGTGATATTTCTTAAAATCAGGATTAAGGAAGAACAGGTTTGAATTAATCCACTTGGAATAACCCTAATTGGCTTAAACACCCAAAATAAAATCTTAATTAATTAGAGCTAATCATACATCAAATTGACTTGAAATCAATTCTCTGCTGACCTTTAGGATCAGAGGAACCCACCATAAAAATTTGAAGTCAATTGGACTTAGTTAGCCATACCAAATGGGTTGATTAAGTCATTTAGCCAACTTAAACTTTAAAAATTCATTACTTTCAAAAAGGAAATACTTTTCAAAAATTCTTAAAATTGGTTTGGAACCTCTCTGATATGGGGGAATTTAAAAAATTAAATTGCAATTTTCTAAAAAGTTGATTTTTGCATTAGTTTAATATTTTTAACAATTAAAATAATAAAAATCACAAAAATAATAAAAAAATTTATCAAAATGTTATATTTTAAATTTTAATCACTTAGGAACAAACTCCATATTTTTCAGGTCTCTATGATGAAGATGTAAATTTTAAAGCCTAAGGTAATTTTTAAAATTAAAAAAAATGTATCTTCTAGCATTTCCACTAAAAATAATTCTAATAAATCAAAGAAAAATCAGAAATTATAAAATTGGTTCTCTGGTTTTCCTTAATATCAGAGATTTTTGAAAAATATAAAATTCATTTTTCAATATTTATTTTATTTTTAAATTAATTAATACTCCAAAACTCAAAATAATTATAATAAAAATAATATAATTCAACAAATCACCAAGATTGAACCCGTGGTCCTGCGGTCATTAGGAATGTCCCATAATTTTCTTAAGGATAGAAACTTTCCCTTGGTCATGTTGTTGAATTTTCCTTGAAAATTCTTATTTTCACAAAAATAATTATATAAATAAATTAAATACAGAAAAATCATTTCTAATCTAATGTCTTGATTGACATATGATACATAAAAAATTTTAAATTCATTTAAGCTCAATTTAGTGATTATAGGAAATTAGTAAGTTTAAAGGGCAAAATAATAATTAAAATTTTGACCTATAATTAAAATTTTAGGTTTAATTAAAAGGGTGGGTAAAATATTTGATACTAAGTTGATTTTGGATGTTTGAAACTTAGGTATTTAAAGGGTAGAAACCTACCAAATAATTTGAAAGTAATCAAAATAAACCTTAATTAAATAATTAATAAATTTGGAAGAATAATAAAAATTTAGAATTATTAAAATAGGGATATTATTAGGAAGAAATTTATTCTTTAATTTAAGAATCCTAAATTAATCACCTCAATAATAATCAATTCCTAATTAAAATTATAATCAAATTCAAAACTTAAAATGCTTAATCATTAAAATTAAATTAAAATTAAAAAAATTTAAATTAAATCCTCTTAAAATTTCAATTAAATTAATACTTTAACAATTAAAATTAAAATCATCCCTAAAGCAGCAAAAAATAAAATATTAATTAAAATTAAAAAAATAATAATAAAATTAAATTAAAATTTAATTTAAATTAAAATTAAAAAATAAACCAAATTAAAATTTAAATTAAATTAAATTAAAATTAATTAAATTAAATTAAATTTAAATTTAAATTAAAATTTAAGTGTTTAAATTAAATTAAATTAAATTAAATTAAATCACATTAAATTAAATTAAATTAAATTAAATAAAAAAATAAAAAAAATATATGAAATAAATTTAAAATAAAACTAAAAATTAAAATTAAATAAATAAAAATTGATTAAAAATTAAAACTAAATTAAATTAAATTAAATTAAAGTTAAATTAAATTAAATTGAATTAAATATGACATCATAAGACATAAAAGAATTCCAAAAATAAATCTAAAACAACTTGAACATTATTCCAAACTTAAAACCCATTAATTGAAATTAAATTAAATCACAATTCACTTGAACGTTAATTTTCCCTCGAAAACTCATGATGCCATAACTCTTAAACGGAGTGTTAAGTGAGTGTTATTTCACTCATAGGATATTTAAATGTCCTAGTTCACTGGGCAAGATAATAAAACTTGAACTCTTGAATGTTGATTCATTATATAATTAATTCTCTTGGACTTAAACAATCTAAAGTATTGAAAAGATGTTTAAGATTCGTCTTAAAGCACTTCCCTCAGTACGATGGGATGTTTATAAGAACAACTAAACTTAATTGTTCTTTGATGAAGAAAATCGTCCTCAAACCAAAACACAAGAACCTAGGCAATCATAGGAGATGACTAGCTATAGGATTAGGAACTTGGTAGAAAACCATAACCCTTCCCTTAGCTTTACCTAGGAACTTGCTTTAAATGTAAATATTCAAATTGTGTTTAAGTGTAGCCTGGGATGACGGGAAGACCCTCCAGGTATGCTTTTGTTACAACGTGCAATTTACTTTCTTAGGTAATTTACTTTATTGCCAAATGCACTTTACTTTTCTTGCATGATAAACAATTGCATGAAAACCCATACCTTGAGGTAGCCCCTAAAACTGAAACCAAAACTAAATTAAAAGTCATTACAAGATAAAATTCACCGCCACAATATTTCAAAATATAAAACAACTCAAAATTTAATCACAAACAAAACAACAAAACCACAACTACAACTAAATTAAAACGTCTTATTGGATGATCGGGAATACCTCGGATGATGTAACCTACTTTGTTGCTAACAGGTTTCTATGGTCTAAAATGAAAGTGTGGGACTCATTTAGTTGGGTTGTAAATTCATCTAGACTAAGTGAATCTGATAAAAATAACGATCTTGGGAAGGATGTAGTGGGATCTTAACGTGTTGTTATAATCAACTTTAGATTTGTTTTAACTAAAACACTAAAAACACTTGGACTTTAAGATTTCTAAAACCAAACTTCTCTCTTCTCTTTTGATTACAATCTTCTAAAACTAAACCTCTACAACAACAAGGAGCTCGGGCATGGTGGATAGCACGACCATCGTCATCAGCCAAAGAAACACAGTCTCACCCAAATAGCTCTTAGAATTAAATAACTATGCCATAGGACTTCGAGTGGTTGCCTAGTGCAACATAAATCCTCAATGGCAACCTTTATTGGGCATTTGCATTGCAAATTAAGCTGTGATCCAGGATTCGAGGTAGTCATTAGATATGACATAAGCCCTCACATCTTCAAGGCTGTTTGTATGATTGTGTCATACGAATATAAGCCCTGATTAATTAAAACAGGCAAGATGAAACATTAGTAGATCCCAAATTGAAGCCCAAACAATAGGATAATTTGAGAAGTTTCCCAAGATTCTCTTTGATCCTCAACTTCCCCTACTCCTCTTCCTTTGGACTCCTAAAATAAACTGTTCCAAATTTGAGCTATTCCCTATTGAAATTTCAGAATCCAATTGTTTGAAAACCTTAAACTTTGAAATTCTTGAGACCAAAACCACTAATCATTATCGAGAGTTTTTTTTAAGTAGAGTGCCGTCATAGGATGTAATTAACATAGGGGCTTGCCCTTATAGGGAACTTTAAGAACAGGTAATATAAACCTTGCTTAATTCCTTTATATTAAGCAGGGGAACTGTCAGCTTATAAAATAGGTTCCGCGGACAAACATATGTCTAGCTTTTAGTTTGTTTAATCGAGCCCCACCATCAGCGAGTGTGTCTATCCTTCGGGATAGATACACCGGTTTATGTGTGGTTAACTCGTTTATATAAACTATTTGGGATGTGAGATCAGTTTGATTTCATATCCTAAAATTTTCAAACTTAAAATTATTTTAAAATCAAATGCTACTTTCTAAATTATATATATATATTTAAATCAAATTTAAAATCTAAAAGTAGCCGACAATTTCTGTTAGACGACCCCCTTTCGAGAATAAAACACACAACTAAAAATATGTCGACAACACGGCGACTCCGGCAGGGACTAGATCTCTCTCCATTTTAATCGGATAGTTCTACTTTCAAAAATCGGTAGTGTGTATCCACATGTCCCCTGAGTGGATCGGGAAACTACCCTTCTTTCGGTTGGAATACTATGCTCATTTCTACCTTAGGCAGAGTATAGCCAACATTCTCTCATATTTAGAGACCCTTTGTTTTAGACACCCCTAAACAAAGAGGTTCAGAGATCCTTTACCTTATTTCGAGGGGGGTGGGTGGACCCCCAATAAGTATTAGTTTAGGAACGATCTTGAGGTTCGAGAAGTTTCTACAAAACTTTCTCTTCCTTTTCCAGTTCCTAATCAATTCCTTTTATCCTCCCTACAACTCTCCTTCTTTTAATAAATGTTAACGAACAAATCCTTTCGAAAAACAATTTTCTTTTAATACCACAAATACACTAAGGTAACGAAAATGTGTTCGGACTCTTTCTTTTCGTCATAAGATTTCACGACAAAGAAGAAGCACGATTCGAGGGACTAACACTTAGAATCTGCCCCTGCAGAAATGGAAGCCCCAAAACTGATCTTCTCCTTCGTCGACGAACTGGACCTATGTTTGTGTTCAAGGACGAAGCACTTTTAGATAATGGAATCATTCGATTCGGAGACAAGGATTCAGGGACACCGACATCAAAATCCCCGACGTCACTCTCTTTTCACTCACAAGCAAAGTTTCGACTGAGAAACCATTGATTGAGTTTAATCTCAAGTCAGCGTCCTTGAATTCCCTCCTCTACAAAGATTCCAACTAAAGAATCTGTTGTTCGCAGAAGGGCCATTGTTTTACTACCCCACTGGTCTAGTTGTTTTGCACCTGCAGCTTCTGCCAAATTAAAGGGAAGGAAATTCAGAGCGTGATGAACATGTTACTATGGAGGGTACGAGATCTTCTCGTGAGACCTTCCATTTTCGAGATCGGGTCCAGCTCGAAGATTCCATCACTGACACGGACTCGGAGAAGGAATAAGTAGAAGGATTGCTAGAGAAGCCAGAGGTTGCTGAAGTTGCTTTCCTAGAGGAAATCCCAGAACTGCCCGAATATACACCGCCGCCTAAATACATACCACTTTTGGGAGGAAGTAGGTTCCATCCCCTCTCCGCCACTTGAGAGGACGAGAAAAATGTCCGCAAGATTACTTCTGCATTGCCTCAGCCCGCATATTACAACGACGGCCGTAAGAAAAGGGCTAGAATTATGTCCTTGCTCATTTACCAAACCCTGATAGAAAGTTAGCAAAGAAAGAAAAAAATGCCACAGTAATAGGAGATTTTTAAGAAGGATAAGGGCGGGTGCAGTAAGTCCATCTTGGCGTTTGCCAGTAGAACACCCTTTATCCCTGCGGAAAGCCAAATAAGAGGAATAAGCTAGTCCTGTCGTTGTTTCAGGACTACAAATTAAGGAGGATACCACCTTCCAGCATTTGGGCGATAGACCAACCGGTCCCGGACCTGGCGCTAGGAGGATGGTGGTATGGCGTCCCACTACGGACAATTAGATTAAAACAACAAGCAAGAAGGAAAGTCTCATCGGGAGACTTGAGTCCGAAAAGCGCTACCGCGATTGAAGGGGGACTCATGAAGGAAACTCAGAGCAGCTATCACATGACAAGCGCAAAGATGTACGAGGGAAATATCATTAGAAGATGCCTGGAAAAGCTAAAAACCGATATTCGGCGATTAGCAAGAGAAAGAAGAAATTCAAAAGATGAAGTTGATTAAATCAAGAGTTCATGGATGATAAATATGCAGAAATTAATATGGTTAAAACACGAGCTTCATCGGCTTTACAAGGTGCTCCTGCGACGCCGAAGAAAAGAGCTTTGGTAATGAGGATGCGGCTTCGGGAGAAAGATGGCCAAAAAGGATGGAAGAGATGACATAGCCCTAGCCACTCTCAGGAGTCAGGTTCAACCCCAAAGAGAAACACCCCCAGAAGTTATTCACATTGTGGACGGAGAAGGGGTGCATCCGTCAACGGGGATGATCAATTAAAAAAGGACACAACACAAGAAGAAGCCATGATTCAGGAAAGGATATCAAGAGCATGGTGGAACAGCAGGTGCGAGAAGTCTTGGCACTGTCAAAGAGTGGGACATCCATTCGGACGGGTAGACCTGCAATTCGACACTGTCCAATACCCGAAAGGCTTCATTACCTACGTTCCAACCTGCTGATGGAACAAAACCCTCGACGGTATGTTGCACATTTTCGTACTCCAATTGTTGCAATGCCGGCGGAAGTGATGCTTTATATTTCCGACAATTTGTTAGCAGCCTGTCAGGAATCGCCTTTGATTGGTATGCCGGAATTACCAGATGGTTCGTTGAAGACATTTTCAGAGTTAGAGAATCTCTTCATCGGCGATTTGTCGGAGCTCGGCCACCACATCACTAGAGGTGATTTAGTTGTAGAGAAACAGAAGCCAAATGAAACTTTGGTGGACTACATACTTCGATGGAGGGAATCTAAGTATGAAGTGTGAGCCACAACTACAAGAACAACATGCGATCGACATTTTATACAGAGCATTCATGGCCCGATAGCACTTCTCCTCAAGGGATTTACTATTAGACTTTCGAGAAGTTGTTAAGCAGGCCGGAAGCTTGCAGAGGAAGCAAAGCAATTAAGTTTCATCGACAAAACAGACAAACAGAAGCCCGTCAAAACTTTTGAAAAAAGTTCGAGATCGTCGCGGATGTCGATAAAGGCAACGGCCAATACCAATACCGCCGAATGGCTAACCGACTCAACGAGTGCCGACGTAACCCGACCCAGCTATATATCAGTCATCTCAACCAGTATGAACAACCGCCTCGTCCACAACGTACGCTAAAGGAGCTTACGGCCGAATATCTAGTTCAAGAATGAGGCGGTGCCGAAAATGTTCCGCGGTCGATGAAGACTCTAGATTTCCAATTGCGAACCTAAGAGACCGAAGAAGTCGACAAGAAAGGTGATCCCAACTTTTGCCCTTACCACCGAGATTCTCGGACATAAGATAGAAGATTGTATTGCAAAAGTTGGCTCAACGACAATCTTCGAAAAGGAAATATAACAATCTCCGAAAAGGAGTACATGAAGGAACCCAGAGGAGGTTAGTCAATGTTATCTCGACGGATCTCATTGTTCCGATAGATCCTATGCGACTGATGATGGATGGACTACCGCTTGGACAAAGTCACCGAAGAGATTTTGGATCCGCATCAAGCCGCTTCGGTGCGAGCCTCAATTCAGGTTTGAAACCTGTCAAGTCGGCACTATCACTTGCGATAGAAGAACCACCTCAACAAGAGACGATTGAAGAAAAGAAGAAAATTGATGAAGAAGAGAAGACCGAGGCTCTTAGGCTAGACTAGGGGCTGCTTGTCTAAGATAGTTGTTTCGATTCGGGGGAGAAATGCCTCGAACCTCAGACTCTGTATGATTATTTGCTCACTCCGGCGGGATCTTATAATGATAAGGGTTATGGCGTTGGCTACGTTTTGACTGTTTCTAACGATTACGTAACTAGCGACAACCAGCCTAATCCGGACATCGATTCCAATACAAGTGACAATTCTCAAATCCCATACACAATCTCGACGATCACAATGACGAAGAAGACATCCACCAGGGAGGCTACGAGTTCAACAAGCAATGAATCTATTTGCGAGTTTCGAGGGAGCTCCGGTCACAATAGAGTTAAGAGCTTTGATTCGAAGCTAATCCAGAAAAACCTGTCATTCTAATTCCCGGAGGAAACACCCAACAAACTCAATGTTTGGATTTAGGAGAAATAACAAAAGTCGGCACCAGAAGTGGAAGGTTCTACCTCGAGAATGGGTCCAAAGGACAAAAGGAAGCGGTGGTTGTTCGGGAAGAACCAACCCCCGCAGAAGAAATACCCATTCGGGAAGAAATCGAGACACATGGAAATAGAAGTGGACTACAACGTGCTAGCCCATCTTAGGAAACTACCGGCCAAACTAAGCATCTACGACACTCTCATCTTATCAAGGGAGATGAAGAGAGCTCTGATCAAGGCTTTGCCCGATCCGAGAAATTTCAGCAAGCTCAAATGACTAAAGATTCCTTAGATGAGGGTGTGCTGCGTTAAAGAAATTGTGAGGTGTTACCTTCGGGGACAGTGATCTACTACTTGGGACGGCCGATCTGGCAGAGCCGTTGTACATTTCGAGTCACAATCGGAAAATTTTCTCTCCCGGGTATTGGTGGATCCGGGCATCAATCAATATAATGAATCTTTGAACACTAGCGTATTTGGAATTTGATGCTCGCAGGCTCGAAGCTGAGACAAAATGCTATTTAAGAGGATTCAACCGAGAAAGGAGAAGAGCCCTCGGATCATGCTACTGCTAATGAAGACCGATGACTTGGCAAAGACAACCTGGAAATTTCACATAATTGATTCGAAACGTCATTCGAAAGCTCTACGGGCCGACCATGGATACATGAAAACCGGATGGTACCATCATCCCTACATCGGTCCATCAGAAATACTTCGATGGAGAGGAGCTGAGTGCATCAAAGGTGACTTACAACCATTCTCCGTACATGAAATTGGAATCCTTAAAGATGCGGCAATAGCACCCCCCGAAGAAAACAATCTTCTCCGGAGAGATACCATAACGAATGAAGCAAAGGAAGTTCGGGACGACGAAGAACTGAAGTTCTAGTCAACGATCCTCACCACTCCCGTTACGGCGAGATGGTGAAAGTTTCTCCACAACTCATCCGAGGTCGAGACCGGGGACGAGGTCGTGGCAGAGACGTTAGGACAATTCAGCAGAGAAACCGGCCATCAATGTTGATTGGGAAGACGATTCGAAGAAGAAAAAGAGATCAAACAGAGCGACGACAATAAGTCGGAAGAAGCCGCAATTCGGGATCCCTCGAAGATGAAAAGAACGAAGAATATAAATCGATGTACGAGAAGATTAACCACTATACATACTATGACCACGACCCCGATCCATTCTAATAAGATCGAGGGTATGGTGGTGAAGAGGTACGTAGCGGCGGTGCAAAGCCCATCAAATTCTACCGTGGTGATCCTTCCACAAAATGAAAATAATGTACAATTTGAAGATGTCACTTCATCGAAATTAATGGAATTACCTTTTTGAGTGGTACTCTCCCCAATGTTCAAAATTAAATTCAGCGTGGTTTCTTACATCAACAATGGACAAAAGGCCAATCGAACATTTGAAAATTTATGGAATAACCCGATTAAAACCCACCCAATTCAAAAACATGGTCTAGGATTCGGCACGGTAGGATCGATTGACGATGCGAATTTTGCACAGTTTGTCACTTGCGAGAGTCTAATGAAAACTGCATGGAAACTACAGAAGAATTTGAAGATTTACAAGTTGGAAATGCTCCACCAGAGTTCGAAGAAGAGATCAAATCTACAATAGATGAGTTAACGGAAGTTAACTTAGGTACTGTAAAGAGCACAGACACCTTTGTTAGCTCCTTACTCAATAAAGAAGACTCCGAAGAAATAATCAAGTTATTAATGGAATTTAAAGACTATTTTGCTTGGAACTACGATGAGATGCCGGGGATTAGCTCCGGAGACGCAGGTCCATAAGCTAGGAGTGGATCCTACTTCGATTCCGGTCGGACGAGGGTCCCGAGGAAAGGAATGCGTATAGAAATCGAACAACAAGTCATAGCTGAAGTTAAAGCTATTAGAAGCCAAATTTGTCCTTGAAGAACAATACCCGACTTGGCTGGCCAATGTGGTACCAGCAGGGAAGAAGAATGGTCAGATCAGAATTTGTGTGGATTTCGAGATTTAAACAAGGCATGTCAAAAAGATGAATTCCCTTTACCGATCCCAGAATTAATGATTGACATTGCTTCAACACATGAAGTATTCTCATTCATGGATGGATCTTGAGATACAACCAGATAAAAATGGCTCCAGAAGATGAAAAACTTACGGCATTCGAACGCGGTCGGAGTATGTTGTTACACGGTGATGCCATTCGGATTTGAAGAACGCATGAGCAACCTACCGGAGAGCAATGACAAGAATTTTTGATGATCTCATCCACAAACAAGACAGATGCTACGTGGACGATGTGGTCATCAAAAGCAAAGTAAGAAACCACATGCCTTGACTTGAGAATTGTTTTTGAACGATTAAGACAATTTAACCTTAAGATGAATCCCTTAAAATGCGCCTTCGACGTCACACTCCGAAATTCTTAGGATTCGTTGTCTGACATCGTGGAATTGAAATCAACCCTGAAAAGTTTAAAGCTATCTTAGAAATGCCGCCTCCCAAAACCTTAAAACAATACAATCTTTTCAAGGGAAAGTGACATATCTTCGACGCTTTATCTTAAACTTGTCGGGTAGATATCATCCTTTCTCGGCATTAGTTAAAAAGGACGCCAAATTTATATTTGGGAAGAGAATGCCAGAAGGCCTTTGAGGACATTAAACAATATTTAATGACACCTCCTGTCTTCGCAGCCCCAGTCTCAGGTGAGTAGATTGATACTTTATACCGCGGCTTTAGACGACTCACTCGGAGCCTGTTAGCCCGGGTCATTGATGAGGGTAAAGAAAATGCTCTTACTACCTAAGCCATCGTTTACTTCCGACGGAAGTAAGGTATCCCACAATTGAAAAGCACTGTTTGGCCACGATCTTCGCTGCTCAAAAGCTCGGGCACTACATGCTTTCTCATAAAGATCAACTTGATCTCGAAATTTAATCCATTGCAATACTTGATGACCGTCAACGCTTTCTGGCAGACTTGCTAGGTGGTCAATGATATTGTGCAGTTCGATATAACTTTCGTGCCTCTTCATGCCATCAAGGGACAAGTCCTAGCAGGCTTCCTCATGACACACCTTTGCCGGCGAAATCCCTCTCAATGACGACTTGCAGATGAACAAATAATGAGTTTAGAAGACCCTGATGATCGACGTTGGGAATTATATTTCGACGGAGCATCTTCAGCACACAAACGAAGAATCGCAAGTGATAGTGCCCGATAAGGCAGGAATCGGACTAATCTTTATAACAGGAGCGGGGGATGTTGAATACTCCTACCACTTGACGAAGCCGTGTACAAACAACGAAGCAGAATACGAAGCTCTCATAGCTGGGGCCCGGAATTAACTATTTAAATGGGATAACAAACATCAACATCTTCGAGGATTCACAGTTAATTATTCAACGGATATTAGGACGATGCAATTTCAGCCAAGACTCGAGCAATACTTCGAGTATGCCATACGATTCGTGGGCAATTCGAATGTGACAATCTACAAAATTCCCGGGAGAGAAAATGCTTTAGTAGATGCGTTAGCCCGCCTCGCAAAAGAATTTGCCTGCTTGCAAGATGAATTGAGTGGAAGTGTCAGTTCACGGACGTCGGGTCCTATCACGGCTCGACATAGACTGTGCACAAATCAGAAAAAGAAAAAGAATCGGTTGCAGCGAGTGATAGAAAACACACAAGATTGGTGACAACCATTAATAGACTACTTGCAAATAGGAAAACTACCGGACGATGGGTCGTTAGCCCATCAGATCAAGAAAAGAACTTTGTCCTACGCATTAATAAACAACACGTTACCCAGAAGGTTTTCGATCAAATGTGGCTAAGATGCCTAAGCGAATTCCAGAGGCCCATGAAATTATTAAAGAGGTGCATTCGGGACTACATGGCGCTCACCGATCGGGTCCAAAGATGAAAATGAAAATTAAAAGACTAGGGTACTACGGCCTCGATGATGACAAACTGCATGAAAATCGCCAAGGAAATTTGTCATCAATGCCAAGTGCACGGGAGTGGTTCTACATCAACCTCCGATGTGCAACATCCGACAATTGCATTGTGGACATTTGAATGTTGGGGCACAGATATAGTGGGTCCAATAGAACTACCGTCTTCAAAGGACGTCGCTTCATTCTTCTGCTGTTCCAGTTACCTCCAAGTGGAAGGGGTCACAGGAGGTGAAAGCACACCACGTGCTATAGTTTTTAAGAACCAAGTTGTCTACCGTTTCGGAGTGCCGCGCAGGATCATCTCAGATAATGGGTCGGCATTCGGTAGCACGCAAATCAACAATTTTGTCAGGAGATACGGAATCGACTGGCCGGTAACAATTTACTATCCGAAACCATGACTGTGAGGCTTTTAATAAAACTCTCGTTCAAATTTTATTGTGGATGATAATAAGAGAAATTGTACCGAAGTTATTAGAAGCCTTATGGGCCTACCACGACAACCTTCAGAACTCCTACCCAAGCTACACTTTATGCTCTAGTGTATGGGTCCGAGGCAAAGTGTTACCCTTAGAAGGTCAGCTTTATTCACTCGGAATTGCGGTTGCAAACAAAATCACGACAGAGAATGCAATTACGACTAGAGGAATTAGAAGAAGCATGGAAGAGGAAAAGACTTGCAGCACAACGAATTTAGAACTATGCAAGCTAAGATGGTTCAAGCCCATGACAAGCTGGTCCTTAAGAACCTTTAAAGTTGGTGACTTAGTTCTCGTTCTCCAAGAGACCTATTCTTGCACACCGCAAGATAGGAGGAAAATTTGAAGCCACTTGGGAAGGACCGTTTGTGGTTAAGTCGTCTACTCGAGGCTCCTACCAGCTTGTAGTGCCAAGGAGAAAGACATGCTTCCGATCCAACGGACAAATCTTGAAGAAGTATTACACTGATGTTTCAGATAGATGAATTCTTCATCCCTAGAAGTACGGGCGAAGTAATTACTTATATTTGGGTCCAGGCAAAAATAATAGAAAATGTGCTAAAATAAATAAAATCATGATAATAAAGTTTTTCCTTGTTCTCTCTTCCAAATCCATCTTTTCCCCGATCTTTTCCCGCCATTCCTGTTTAGATTTAAAATGCAAAACCAATGAAAAAACCTATCTTGTCATTGCATGTTCTTGTTCGTACAACCTGATCACACCTTGTCTTTCGCGGGAATGTGGGCGGACAGACCTGAACTTGGAAATGTTGTCTTGCAAGCAGTGTGAGGGGCAAAGGTGGAGCGATAATAGATATTGACTCAGACTTCGCACCGGCGGGCTGCCCGATACGAGGGAAAGTGAGCGGGTCCCGGTTGACCAAGAGGTGCCAGTCAGACAGTAATGAAAGTGGGTGGCCCAAGCCACCAACCCAGCAACAAGAAAAGGAAAACAAACAACGAGGAGGACAAGAGAATCAAGTACGCGGTATTTACGGCGGAGAGCGGGGCTTGTCGGCAGCACCCACAGAAATTCGAAGTACGAAGAGCTACTCTACGCAACTTAGCGAAGAAATAAAAATCGTCGTATCCGCAAGATGTTGACTAAACTGCTTGTGGACTGGCTGCGACAGACGTCCTTCAATACCGGTGCATATACCTCGAGATACCGGTTCGCCGAGTCTTTTGAAGAAAGGAAGCATTTCCGAGAATAACGAAGAGACAGGTAAATCTCAAGGAGATCAGAAGAAGGAAAGGCTACCATACCTGAATAAAGCCACCTGTAATGCATAACCTTGTTGCAGAAGCAGCCCCCGAAGAAGGATGTCCCGACGGAGACTATCACGAGGAGCCGAGGTATGCGGGAGAACGCGAAGGATTGAGCCATATATCCCACGGTATGTCACCAGACCTCGCCATTTACAGATCATTCCAAAATACGAGCTAAAATGTACAGAATGTTGAGAAGCGAACTTTTGAATACTTCGAGAGAATTAGAGGCAGGAGGATCAATATGCTAGAGGCCTCGAGCTACATACAAACGTGTTCTCATAATACGAACAACAACAAATTGTGGACTGCATCCGGGATTTAGAAGAATGGGTCGAGCAGGCCGCCTAGGCTTCTTACTCGGAACCCCATGGGTGGATGCAGGAAAGGAATTACAATACAATGTGGATGCTACTACAACTTCGCGAGAGGCGGAAGGAAACCCACCAGGAATACTCCGTCATGGCAAGGTAGATCCAATGTCATTGGTCATCAAAAGGATGGTAAAGAGAATGACAACATGGAGGGTACTGCCAGCAGATTGCATACCATGATTCATCATTAACATTTACAAACAGGGTGGCTACCCCCGCATCGATCTCACGACTTTGTCAGACCTTTTACGCACGGTTTCTTTTCTGAATGAATGTAATATCATGTTCGGATCGACCTCTTGGATAGCAGGCCCAGGTGAGTTCCGAGGACCAGTAAAGATACCATTACCCGGTAAGTTTCCGTCATATGATACTAAGGGCAACGGGTAGATGTCGCTAAACATTGCATACCGAGTACCAATGAAGCGAGATCTCTGTTACTTTCGAAGGATGGATGAGCGGGGAAAGAACCTTACCACTTCCAGTGGACCCCGAGCTAGAGAGACTCCGGCCTTACGAGCTGTGAGTTACATGGAAAATATCACACCTCCAACGTGCATCCATGCGGCATCCTTGCCAAGGATGGCTTGGAAGGTGATGTTATTGACCATGTACCTCACTATTCGAACATGGATTTGAATGGATGCCTTTTGGATGGATCGGCAAAAGATCATACATAGTCCGTTTTGATCTACATAGATTGTATGAGATGTATTCCAGATCAAAGTTATATGATGTATCAGCGACATGACTGGAATGAAAGTGACCATGTCACATTTTGGCCTTCACCTCTTTTGTGCAAATTAGTGAAACGCCATTAAAGTTAAATGAACTTCGAACAAAACGAGAAAAAGAAACAAAAGAATAAAAGAAAACTTTCCTTAAAAAATGTGAAAAAAAATGATAGACATCGAATTCACATGAAAATTAAATGGACGATAAAATAAATTCGAATCATTAAAGGACAAACAAAATGAACACAAATTTTAAATCAAATCTCAATCAAATTCAAGTTCGGCCTTCTAGATCTCAAATCAAATCTCAATCAAATTCAAACTCAATCTTCCAAATCTAAAATCCAATCCGTTCTACTCTCTCTCCCTTGTACGGGATGGAAGCAGTTGATTCCATTGACACGGAGCCATGAGGTTTCAATTAGAATCTAATGGCGAGGAATTGTATCCAATCCAAACCAGCAACTTTCGATCAACTCTTTTGAATGGAATATGTAACATCTACATGTTGCTTCCTAACATATTTCTTTCCACAAAAAACTTTTACAACTCATGAAATTCTCGAAACAAAATTCCACACTTTTCAAATCAACGCTACAAATCTTTGAAAATCAATTACATCAAAAAAATCAAATTCTTGGGGGTAGAGGATTTTATATCCGATACTGTATTGCTTTAGGTTATATCCCTATCATAATGAAGTACATCAAAATCAAATTCTTGGGGTAGAGGATTTTATATCCGATGCGTGCTAGGTTCTTTCCCTATCGCATTGAAATGCATCAAAAAAATCAAATTCTTTGGGTAGAGGATTTTTATATCCGTCTTTTGCATTACTTCAGGTTCTTTCTATCGCAATGAAATACATCAAAAAAAATCAAATTCTTAGGGTGAAGGGATTTTTATCTGATACTACATTGCTTTAGGTTCTTTCTATCGCAATGAAATACATCAAAATCAAACTTTTGGGGTCGAGGATTTTACATCCGAGACTGCATTACTGAGATTCTTTTTCCTATCGCAATAGAGGCTACATCAAAATCAAACTTTTGGGGTTGAAAAGTTTTACATCGAGACTACATTGCTTTAGGTTCTTTCCTTATCGTAATGAAATACATCAAAACTCAAATTCTTAGGGTTGAGGATTTTACATCAGGAACTCATTAACACAGGATTCTTTCTTTATTGCAATGAAATACATCAAAAATCAAATTCTTGGGGTTGAGGATTTTACGTCCGAGACTGCATTGCTTTAGGTTCTTTCCCTATTGTAATAAAATACATCAAAGTCGAATTCTTGGGGTAGAGGATTTTTATCCGTCTTTGCATTGCTTTAGGTTCTTTCCCTATCCACAATGAAATACATCAAAATCAAACTTTTAGGGTCGAGGATTTTATGCGAGGCTTGCATTGCTTTAAAGTTCTTTCCCTATCGCAATGATACATCAAAATCAAACTTTTTGGGGTTGAGGATTTTACATCCGAGGCTTTGCATTCTTTACAGGTTCTTTCCTATGCGTAAAATCATCAAAACTCAAATTCTTGGGGTTGAGGATTTTACATCCGAGACTGCATTGCTTTAGGATTCTTTCCCTATCGCAATGAAATACATCAAAAATCAAATTCTTGGGGTTAAGGATTTTACGTCCGAGACTGCATTGCTTTAGGTTCTTTCCCCATCGCAATGAAATACATCAAAATAAAACTTTTGGGGTTGAGGATTTTACATCCGAGACTGCATTGCTTTAAGTTCTTTCCCTATCGCAATGAAATACATTAAAATCAAACTTTTGAGGTTGAGGTTTACATCCGAGGCTTGCATTGCTTTAGGATTCTTTCCTACTGCAATGAAATACATAAAGAAATCAAACTCTTGAAGTTAAAGTTTTACATCTAATACCGCATTGCTACGAGATCTTTCCTCATTGTAATGGTTCAATCCAATCAATTCAATTTTCTTTTGAGGTTGAAGATGTTACATCTTGTACGGCTTATTTTAGGGTTGTGTGTTTTGAAAAAGAGTGCTTCAACAGAAATTGTCGGCGAATTTTTAATTTAATTTAAATAAATAATTTGAAAAGTAGTATTTGATTTTGAAAATAATTTTAAATTTGAAAATTTTAAGATATAAAATCAAACTGATCTCACATCCTGAATAGTTTATATAAACGAGCACCGCATCACAAACTGTGTATCTATCTCAAAGAATAGACACTGTTTGGTGATGAACTCGATTAAATAAACTTAGAAGATTTGTGACATCCGTTTGGTGCAGAACCAATTTTATAAGCCGACAAGTTCCCCTGCTTAATATAAAGGAATTAAGCGGGGTTTTATAATTCTGGGTTCTTAAAATTCCCTATAAGGGCAAGCCCCTATAGTTAATTACATCTTAAGTGACGAGAATCATAGAAAACTCTCGATAATCGGTTGTTACTTGCTCTTAAGAATTTCAAAGTTTAAGTTTTCAAAGGATTGAATTTTGGAATTTCAATGAGGGAATGGATCAAATTTGGAGCATTTTGTTTTGGGAATCAAAGGAAGAAAGGTAGGAGAAATCACAGATTCGAAGCGAACGCGGTAATTTCCCAACTATCCTATTGTTTGGCTTGGATTTAGGAAAGTCTAATGTTTTATTTAGTATTTCAATCTTGCCAATTTTAATTAATTAGGACTTATATTCGTATGTGATCACACAAATAGCCTCGAAGATATGAGGTTTATCATATCGGATGGCTACCTCGGAATCACAAGAATAGGTTAGGGCTTAATTTACATGACATGATCATGCAAATGCCTAAGGAAGAGTTGAGGATTTATGTTGTACTAGGCAAACTAACTCGAAATCCTGTAAACCGTTATTTAATTCTAAGGGTTTTGCTGAAGTAGATCCGAGTTTCTTGATGACGATGGCCATCTTGCGCCCACCATGCTCGAACTCCTTGTTGTTGTAGAGGTTTAGTTATAGAAGTCATAAATCGAGTAGAGAAAAGTGTTTGGTTTAGAAAAATCTTAATTTCCAAGTGTTTTTTATGTTTTATTTAAAACAAATCTTAAAGTTGATTATAACAACACCGGTTAAGATCATGGTTCCATCCTTCCGGCATCGTTATTTTTATCGGATTCATAGTCCGGATGAATTTGCTAAACTCAATTGCATGAGTTCCACACTTTCATTTAGACCGTGAAATCCGTTAGCAATACGTAGGTTACATCATCCGAGGTATTCCGGTCATCCAACAAGACGTTTTAATTTAGTTGTAATTGCGGTTTGTGTTACGTTTTGTGATTAAATTTTGAGTTGTTTTATATTTTGAAATGTTGTGGCGGTGAATTTTATCTTGCAATGAATTTTAATTTAGTTTTAGTTTTCGGTTTAGGGACTATCCTAAAGGTGTGGGTTTTCATGCAACGGTTGTTTATCATGCAAGAAAAGTAAGTGTGATGCGTTTAAGTAAATTGCAATAAAGTAAATTGCAACAAAATAAAAGCGTGCACAGAGAGGTCTTCCGTCATCGAAGAGCACTTAAAACATAATTTGAATATTTAAGCAGATTCCCTAGGTAAAGCTAAGGGAAGGGTTATGGTTTTTTCCTACCAAATTCCTAATCCTATAGCTAGTCATTTCCTAGCGTCTAGGTTCTTGTGTTTTGGTTTGAGGACGATTTTCTTCATCAAAGAACAATTAAAGTTCAATTGTTCTTATAAATATCATATTGAGGAAGTGTTTAAGAAGAATCTTAAACATCTTTTCAATAATGCTAAATTGTTTTAAGTCCAAATGAATTTAATTATACAAATGAATTAATCGTCCGAGAATCAAGTTTTGTTGTTATCTTGCTCAGTGAACTAGGACATTTGAATATCCTATAAGTGAAGTAACATTTCATTTAACGTTACATTTTAGGAGTTATGATAACCAAAGCTTTCGAGGGCAAATTGGTGTCCAAATGGCTTGTGATTTAATTTAATTTCGAGTTATCGGATTTAAATTTGGAATAGTGTTCAAGTTGCTTTATTTTGAATTTCTTTATGTCTTAGGTGATGTTACTATTTTTTTAATTCAATTTAATTTAACTTTAATCTAATTTAATTTAATTTTGTTTGGTTTGATATGAATTAATTTAATTTAATTTAACTGATTTAATTTAATTTAATTTAATTTCCTTTAATTTAATTTAATTTGATTTGATTTAATTTAATTTAATTTAATTTTAATTTAATTTAATTTAATTTGATTTAATTTAATTTAATTTGATTTAATTTAATTTGTTTAATTTAATTTAATTTAATTTAATTTAATTTAAATTAATTTGATTTAATTTAATTTAATTTGATTTAATTTAATTTGTTTAATTTAATTTAATTTAATTTAATTTAATTTAATTTAATTTAATTTAATTTAATTTAATTTTACTTTTAATTTTAATTTAATTGAAATTTTAAAAGGTTTAATTTAAATAATAATTTAACTTTAATTTAATTTAATGATTAAGTCTTTTAGCATTTTAAATCTTAAACTTGGATTATCATTTTAATTAGGAATTAAATATTATGGAGATGATTAATTTAGGGATTCTTAAATCAAAGAACAAATCTCTTCCTAATTATATCCCTATTTTAATAATTCCAATTTTATTATTCTTCCAAATTTAATCAATTATTTAATTAAGGTTTATTTTAATTATTTTCAAATTATTTGGTAGGTTTCTATTCTTTAATTATTTAAATTTCAATCATCCAAATCATATTAGGATCAAATATTTTACTCTTTAATTTTATTAAGCCTAAAGTTTTAATTAAAAAATTAAAATTTTAATTACCATTTTGCCCCTTCAAGCTTAATAATTTCATAACTCACTAAATTGAGCTTAAATTAACTTGAAACTTTTATGTGACTTCACTCATATGTTAATAAAGACATGAGAGGAGAAAATGTGATTTTTTACGTATTTAAGTTAATTATGTAATTATTTTTGGTGGAAAATAGGGATTTCAAGGAAAATTTAATAATATGACCAAGGGAAAGTTTCTGTCCTTAAGAAAATTATAGGACATTTCTAATGACTAGAGGACCACTTGGACCAATTTTGGTGATTTTTAGATTTTATTATTTTTATTATAATTATTTTAAGTTTGCAGTATTAATTAATTTAAAAATAAAATAAAGGTTGAAAAATAAATTTTATATTTTCAAAAATCTCTCTGATATCAAGGAATTGAGAGAATCAATTTTTGCAATTTTCTAATTTTTCTTTGATTTATTAGAATTATTTTAGTGGAAATGTAAAAAATACATTTTTAATTTTAAAATTACCTTAGAACTTAAAATTTAATATCTCATCAAATAGACCTAAGTAAAATATGGGGTTTGTTCCTAAGTGATTAGAATTAAAAATGTGACATTTTAGTGAATTTTATTATTTTTTGTGATTTTTTATTATTTTTTATTTATTAAATAATTAAAATAATGCAAAAAATTAACTTTTTTAGAAAATTGCAATTTATTTTTTCTTAAATTCCCCTGATATCAGAGAGGCTCCAAAACCAATTTAGTGAATTTTGAAAAGTATTTTGAAAGTTATGAATTTTAAAGTTTAAATTGGCTAAGTAACCCAATCAACCCATTTATTAGGGCTAACAAATCCAATTGACTTCAAATTTTTATGGTGGATTCTCTGATCCTAAAGGTCAGTGGAGAATTGATTTCAAGTCAATTTGATGTATGATTAACTCTAATTAATTAAGAACTAATTTTGGGTGTTTAAGCTTGATTAGGGTTATTAAATTGGGTTAATTCAAAACCTATTTTTCTAGGGTCCCCTGGTCACAAAAACATCACCAAATTTTCCTAGAATTTATTTCACAACATGCTAATTATTGGATTTAAAATACTCAAAACATCAACATGAATTTGAAAAATCAATAACTTCTCATAGGGATGGCCTCGGTTTGGAAAATTAGGGAATGTTCTCAAGTCAGAGGCTTCAAAAGCCCTATGGTCTCATGCCATGGTGAATTTCCTATATGCATGGAGAATTAAAACAATTCAGTGGGTAAATAAATCATTAAATAAAATACTTGATGAAATTAAATGATTTCTTTTCCACATTATTCTCCTACGTTCAACGAAGCAAGAGGATATTTTTATTTTATTTTTCTAATTTTCCTACACAAAGTTATGCATTTTAAAGTTTAGGGAATTAAATAAATCAAAAAAATACCCTAATTTCCTACTTATCCACGCAGCGCCACGCCATCCTCGGCGACTCCGAAACGCCGCGTGTCGCGCGGCCATTCGGCAGCCGCCATCCAACTCAGCGCTCCGGGGGCCGTTGTATCGTTCCATCTCCTCATCCGGCGTGATCCTGGCCGTCCGTCCGCGTGTATGGAATGAACGGCATCCGTTCATCGTCCCAAGCATCCCCTGCGAGCCGTCCACACTAAAACCCTAAGAACTCACTCATTTCTCATGAATTTCGTGTTCTTGTGCTCTATGGATTCGTCTTGAAGGTACAGGTATCTATATGGTGATCATGCATTGAGGTAAAGCATTTGAAATGGAGAATCTTCAGAAGCTCGGGATAAAAGTTAGCTCATACCTTTGCTGAAGTGTGGCTTCAATCTGAGGGTTTTGTCACCTTCGATTGGATCAGCAAGCTCCGGATGAAGTCTCACGGTCATTGAATTGCCTGGGTATGATTTCGACCAAACCCGATCACAAAGCAGATGCAGGTGAGATGGGTGGCCTGGAGAGGGGGCTTTCTTTGGTGGACTCCCTTCCCTTGATGCAGTGAAGGTGTAGGACCAATCAGACTGAGGATTGATCCTTGTGGAGAAGTGTCCTGGTTTGGGTGGAATTTTGGCTGAGAAATTGGGCTGTTGGTGGAGGTGGGGCAAATTGTCAGCGGGATCATGCTCTAAGTATGGAGAGTGTTGGAACAATTTTGGCAGGGTTTCAGTAAGGTACGAGTTTCGGCACCTCTCATGGCCGAGAGGGTGGTGTTTAAATAGGAGAGGGTGGAGGGCCTCAGGGGGTTAGGGCTTGGGATCAGGTTGCTCTTGGCAAGAAAGAACAGCTACAATGGCCACAGGAGATGGGCAGCTCAGCAGGTAGAGAATTCCAAGATTGGGCTCATGTGAGCTCTCGGCTGGTGGTTTCCGGCGGGCGTGGTGGCTGGCCGGCCAGGTCGGGTCCTTGTTGTCATCGGGGAGGTCAGGGCTGGGGCTTAGTGCAGTCAATTGGCGAATGCCATGTGTAAAGAGCTTGTATTGAAATGGAATGGGGGAAGGCTATTTTGGGTTCAAATGAGTCAACCCATGATTTTGGGCCAGTTCACCACCCAAGGCCTGGTTTGGTGAAAAAGGATCACTTGGGCCAGCCAAGAGAAAATGGTGTGGTCTCCATACATGATGAGGTGGCTAAGCATGGTTTAGTGTGTGACATCCTTAAGGTAAAAAAGGGTTTAAGAATGATTAGAAAAGGGGGCCCTCCTTTGCCAAATGTGGTAAGGTCACATGTGAGCAACTCACATGGCTTACATGTGGCTTAGAGTGGCTTCATGGCTCCATTTGGCTTTGGAAAAAGTTGACTTGGTTTCATGAAAATGGTTTTTAAGGATATTGGGTATTTTGATGGAATTTGGATAAAAACTATTTGGAATGATTTGATTATTGATTTAGGCTTTAGGGATAATTTCAATTAATGGAGTGATGAAAGAATGTGTCATATGGGCTTTAGCATGAAGTTTGGGCTTTTAAGAAGGTTTAAGAAAGTGGGCTTTTGGTTTGAAAATAAATTTATGGATGGGAATTGTGTGAAGGATTGGGCCAAACAAATGTTGGGTTTAGCTCATGGATGTGTCATGAGTGATTTGAAGCAGTTGGGAGTGATTTGGGTTTGAATTGGGTTGAATTTGGGCTTCTTTGGTGAATGGGCCAATATAGGTCAAATTAGATAACTTGAGCCAATGTTAGGCTAGGGTTGAGGTGATGTAAAATAAATGTTGGGAAATGTTTGTAGGAATGTTTCAAAGTTTTGGCTTTGGTTGGGTTTTGATTTTGGGGTTTGGGTTATTTGGGTTAAGGTTTGGGTTTAGGTCAAAATTGGGCCTTTCAGCTTTGGGTTGAATTTGAGTGGGGTTTGGGTCTAAATTTTGGGTAAATCATGTTAGTGTTTGTGGGGATGTTAAGGAAGGTTTAGAAAAAGGTTTGATTAATTGGAGCTGAATTGGGTTAGTTTGGTTAGGTTTGGGTCATGGGTTCAAATTGGGCTTTAAGGTCAAAATGAAATTAGGTTCAAATGTCAATCAAATTGGACTTGGATTTTGGTAAAGATTGGTGTTGGGAATGTTGAATTGAAGTTTAGAATTGAATTGGACCAGAATTTGGGTCAATTGGATAGGTTTGGTTTGACATTGGGTTCACTTTGGGTTAAAATGGATCCAAATTGGGGGTTTTGACAAAAGTAGGGTAAATTGACAAAATTGTTCCATGGTGTAGTTGAACAAAATGAAATTGGCAATATTTGGGATTTTTGAAATTTTGTGGGAATTTTCTGAATTTTGGATTTTTGGGTCAAGAGAGGTATTTTGGGTATTTGGAGGGTATTGGGAGGTATTTTTGGAATTTTTGGTATTTTTGGCTATGGATGGTCAATTTGAGTGATGTGTGAATGTTTGGGATTGGTCTTGAAGTAATTTTGGGTGATTTGGAGATTTTTGGAAAAAAATTTGGGTAATTTTAAGGGTTTTGGGTAGGCTAGGTGGGTGTAGGGTCCAGGGGTCAAAAATTGAAAATTTGGAAAAATGAAGATTGAGTAATTGTAAAGTGGAATGAAATCATTTGGTTGAGCCATGAAGCCATATCAAGCCCACATGAGCCATGAAGGGACTCATTTAAGGCATCCACTATGTTTGTTCATAACCCTCTTAGCCAAGGGCTTAGGGGTTAAGGGCCATCCATGTGAATCACCTTTATGAGTCAGGAGGTCAAGTTGGGTATGGGTGTGGTTTTAGAAGGGTGTGTGAAAGTGTGGTGTATAGGTGTAGTGTGTGTGTAAGTCGGCCCTTCACCGAGACCGAGCCCACCCGGGCGGTCCTAAGGCCAAGGAACCTATAGGAACTCATCCTTTAAACATCCCATTTGATTTCAACCCTCTAGGTGATTAGGGGTCTATAGTCAGAGTTTGTGGAGTTTGCGGGAGTTAAGAAGTGGTTTGAATTTCTAAGTGGTGGGTCCCAATTCTGAGAAGAGAAATCAACTCTCAGATAGTCGAGAAAAGCCTAAGGCTAGATCTAAGTACTAAAGAAGAAGACCTGTCAAAAATGAGGTCAACACATCTAAAACCACAAAATTCAATTTTCATTTCAAGTTCAAATCCTTCAAATTAATTTTAACAAACTTCCAATCTAAATTGAAACTCAAACTAAAATGCGAGCTCGCACATCAAAACTTAGCGAAACATAATAAAATCTAAATCGAAATTCCCCCAGATCATGTGATTTGGGATTTCACCTCCTCTCCCTTTCCCCAGCAGGGAGTTCAGGAATCTGCAGTCTCAGAGATATACTTGACACTCCCCAGCGGAAATTCTTTAATTTTGTCCTAAGTTTGTCACTTGGACATTTGTGTTGGTTTCATTGATCTTTTCGGTCAACGCCAATACGCGGTGTGCTCTGTCTGACTCACCACACCTATTGGGGTCCATTTGTTGACCTCATTTCTGATGAGGTCTTATCCTCTTCTTTTAGTACTTAGGGACACTTAGGCTTTTCCTTTGGTTGTCTCGGAGGATTAGAATTGGGACCCACCACCTAGAATTTCAAACCACTTCTTAGCTCCCTGCAAACTCCAAAAACTTCACTGTAGACCCTAATCACCTAGAGGGTTGAAATCAAATGTAAGGAAGTTTAAAGGATGAGTTCCTATAGGACTCTTTGGCCTTAGGACTGCCACAGGTGGCAGTCACAGGCAGGCGACTTACACACACCTTGCACTTGTACACTACACTTTCCACACCTCCTAAAACCACACCCATACCCAACTTGACCTCCTAACTCATGAAGGTGATTCACATGGATGGTCCCTTGCCCTAAGCCCTTGGCTAAGAGGGTTAGGAACAACATGATGAATGCCTCAAATGAATCCCTTCATGACTCATGTGGGCTTGACATGGCTTCATGGCTCAACCAAAATGATTTCATTCCCACTTACATTCACCCAATCTTCAATTTTCCAAATTTTCAATTTTCCAAATTTTCAATTTTCCAAATTTTCAATTTTCCAAATTTTCAATTTTCCAAATTTTCAATTTTTGACCTAGGGACCGGACAAAAACCTAGCTTACCCAAAACCCTTGAAATTACCCAAATTTTCAAAATTTCTAAATCACCCAAAATTCCCCAAAATTAACCTTGAACATTTCCTCACCACTCAAAATTGATCATCCATAGTGAAAAATGCAAAAAAATTTCAAAAAATACCTCCCAATACCCTCCAAATACACAAAATGCCCCTCTTGACCCAAAAATCCAAAAATTCAGAAAATTCATCGAAAATTCCAAAAAATCCCAAATATTCCCAATTTCATTTTGTTCAACTACACCATGGGCCAATTTTGTCAATTTACCCCACTTTTGTCAAAATCCCCAATTTGACCCATTTTACCCAGTGAACCCAATGTCAAACCAAACCTACCCAATTGACCCAAATTCTGGTCAAATTCAATTCTAAACTTCAATTCAACATTCCCAAAACCAATCTAGACCAAATCAAGTCCAATTTGATTGACATTTGAATCAATTTCATTTTTGGCATTAAAGCCCAATTTGGACCCATGACCCAAAGCCCAAAACAAACCAATTTAACTCCAATTAACCCCAAATCTTTTTCTAAACCTTACGTAACGGCCCACAAACAAAACACTAACGGTTACTTACTTTGGATCCAAACCCCACTCAAATTCATCCTAAAACCAAAAGGCCAATTTGACCTAAATCGACCCTAACCCCGAATGAGCCCAAATCCCAAAATCAAAATCCAACCAAAGTTGGAACCTCTTTCAAAACACCCCTTAAGCATTTCCCAACATCAATTTCACATTAATTTCAACCTTAGCCCAACATTGGCCCAAATTAGCCAATTTGACCTACATAGGCCATTTATCAAATTAACCCGAATTCAACCCAACTCAAACCCAAATCACTCAAACTTGTTTCAAATCAATCATGACACATCCTTAAGCCAAACCCAACAATTATTTTGCCCAAGCCTTTGCAAACTTTCATCCTAAAATCCATTTTAAAATCCTAAAGCCCACTTCCCCAAACCATTTTAAAAACCCATCTTCTTGTAAATTTCAGGCCAAAATTCATCGAAGTCATATGACACTCTTCTTCATCATGCATTCAATTAAAATCATCCCTTAAGCTAAATCAATAATCAAATGGTTCCAAATCAAGCCATATGCCAAATCACCCCTAAATTACCAAAGTTTCTAAAATCCATTTTCATGAAATTGACCAGCTTTTCCAAAGCCAAAGGTAAGCCATGAAGCCACTCTTAAGCCACATGCAAGCCATGTGAGTTGCTCACATGTGACCTTACTACATTTTTGAAAAAGGAGGAGCCTCTTTTAAGCCCCCTTAAAAGGTTTTAACCCTTTTAATGCTTCACCTTAATCATGATTAATCAAAATATTCATGGATGGTGATTTCTCTACCTTTCTAGGCCCGATTCATCAGATCACTCCTCAGCCAAATCAGGCATGGGGAGGTGAACCAAGCCCATTTCCAATGGGTTGACCAAACCAAGTGCAAAAGAAGCCACCTCCCATGCCATTTTGATCCAAACCACTTTACACATGTAAGGCTTCAATTGAATTCACCAACTTCAACCCCTGACCTCCTAACCTTGAGGGTGACCCTTGCCTACCGGCCAGCCACCTGGGCCGTCCGGAAAACGCCATGGCTGAGAAATGGGAGGAGCCAAGCTTTGGAATTCCACCTTCTTTGAGGTTTCCCCATGCCCAATGGCCACCATGGATGTTCTTCCCTTGACCTAAGCAGGCGATCCCAAAGTCCTAACTCCCCCTGGGAGGCCCTCCAGCCTCTCCTATTTAAACCCCACCCCTCTCGGCCATGGAGGAGGTGCTGAATCAGCCTTGAAAACTGCGCAAACCACTCCGAGACTCTCCCCACACCTAGAGCACTTGATCCCCACTTGTCCTCTTGCCCTAATCCCCACTAATTGAGCTCAATTTTGGAGTTCAATTCTCAGGCCAGAACAGGACATTTCCAAATCCTCCACCAAAGTCAAATTAAACTCACCACCTGCACAAGGTCAAGAGGAGAAGTTCCCTAGTGAAAGCCCCCTCTCCAGGGCCACCCATCTGTTCTAGACTCCAAGGTTGAAATCAGGCTTAGTCAAAATCTATTACCTAGATAATTCATCAGGCCAGGAGACTCGCCTGCGGAGCTTGCTTGGACCCAATCCGAAGGTGACACAACCCTCGGATCGAAGCCACACTTCTGCGAGCAAGAGTATAGTCTCACTCTTCTTCCTGAGCTTCTGAACATTCTCCATTTTTATTGAATCAATTTCATGCCATAAACCGTATGGATGTGTTCGTCTCTTCAAGACGAATACATAGAGCATAAGAACACCAAAATACGGTAAGTATTGAGTGAGTTCTTAGGGTTTTAGTGTGGACGGTTCTCGGGCTAGAGGCTTGGGGATGATGAACGGATGTCGTTCATTCGATACACGCGCGGATGGACGGCTCGGATCGGGTCGGATCGACGGATGATACACGGAAGGTGGGACCCGAGGTTGCTGACTCAAGTGGCGGCATCTCGAATGGGAGCGCGCCGCGTATTCGTTCGGAGATGCCGAGGGATGACGGGCGCCGTCTTGGATAAGTAGGAAAATAGGCATTTTCTTATTTATTTAATTCCTAAACTTCAAAAATACATAACTTTGTGTAGAAAAATCAGAAAAATTAAATAAAAATATTGTGGAAAAGAAATCATTTAATTTCATTGAGTATTTGATTTTTAATAATTTATTTACTCTCTGCACATTTTCAATTCTCTATGCATGTATACAATTCACCATGGCATGAGACCATAGGGCTTTTGAAGCCTCTGAATTTGGGAACATTCCTTGAATTTTCAAAGTCAGAGGCCACCCCTATGAAAAGTTATTTATTTTCAATTTTAGGTCACTACCTTGAGTATTTTAATTCTAATAATTAGCATGTTGTAAAATAAATCCTAGAAAAATTTGGTGATGTTTCTTGTGATCAAAGGACCCTAGAAAAAATAGGTTTTGAATTAATCCACTTAGAATAACCTAATTGGCTTAAACACCCAAAATAGAACCTTACAAAAGTCAATCTATCTGGGTCAGTGGTTTGGTTATCGGGTCAAGGATCGACAATTATGACCAAAGTCGATTTTTGGTCAAAGATTTACTTATTGGGTTAATAATTGGTCATTAGGTCAAAATCGTTCATTTTGACCAAAAAGTTGACTTTTTGGTCAAAATATGACCAAGTTGCCAATGGGTCAGGTTATTGGGTCAAAAATCGACCATTTTGACCAAAGTTTACTTTTTTGTCAAAAGTTGACCTAGTTGGTTAATGGGGGGTCATTAGGTCAAAATTGACTTTTTTGATCAAAATTGACTTTTTGGTAAATGGTTGACATATTGGGTCAATGGGTTCGTTATTGGGTCAAGGTTTGACCATTTTGACCAAAGTTAGCTTTTTGGCCAAAAGTTAACCTATTGGGTCAATGGGTTGGTCATTGGGTCGAAAATTGACTATTTTAACTAAAGTTGACTTTTTGGTCAAAAGTTCACCTATCGAGTCGATGGGTTTTAAATCGGGTCAAAGTTTGACTAATTTGACCAAAGTCGACTTTTTGGTCGAGAGATTGGCTATCGGGTCAATTATTGGTCATTTGGTCTAAAATTGACTTATTTAGACCAAAATTGAATTTTTTGTCAAAAGTTAACCTATTGGGTCAATGTGGTGGTCATATGATCAGGAATTGACCATTTTGACCAAAGATGACTTTTTGTCAAAAGTTGACCTACTTGGTCAATGAGTTGGTCGTTGGGTCAAGGATAGACCATTTTGACCAAGGTTGACTTTTTGGTCAGAGATTGGCTTACTCGGTTAATAATTGGTCATTGGTCGAAAATCGATTATTTTGTCCAAAATTGATTGTTTGGTCAAACGTTGACCTACTGTGTCAATGTGTTGGTCGTTGGGTCAAAAATTGATCATTTTGACCAAAGTTAACTTTTTGGTCAAAAGTTGACTTATTGGGTCGGTGGGTTGGTCATTGGGTCAAAGATTGACCATTTGGACCATAGTTGACTTTTTGGTCAGATATTGACTTATTGGGTCTAAAATTGGTCATTAGGTCAAAATCGATTATTTTGACCAAAATTAAATTATTTGTCAAAAGTTTACCCATTGGGTCAACGGAGTGGTCAGATGTGTCGAAATTGACCATTTTGACTCAAAGTTGACTTTTGGTCAAAAGTTGACCTATTTGGTCAATGAGTTGGTAATTGGGTCAAGATTCGACCATTTTGACCGAAGAAAACTTTTTGGTCAAAATTTGATATATGTGGTCAATCGGCAGGTCATTGGGTCAAAAATTGACCATTTTGACCTAAGTTGACTTTTTGGTCAAAAGTTGACTTATTAGGTTAATGGGTGTTCATTAGGTCAAAATTGACTATTTTGACCAAAATTGACTTTTTGGTCAAAAGTTGTCCTGTTGGGTCAATGTGTTTGTCATTGGGTGAATGATTGATTATTTTGACAAAAATTAACTTTTTGGTCAGAGATTGACTTATTTGGTCATTAATTGGTCATTAGGTCAAAAATTGACTATTTTGACCAAGATTGAATTTTTGGTCAAAAGTTAACCCATTGGGTCAGAAATTGACCATTTTGACCAAAGTTAACTTTTTGGTCAAAAGTTGACATATTTGGCCAATGTGTTGGTAATTGGATCAAGAAGTTGACCATTTTTACCAAAGATGACTTTTTTGGTTAAAAGATGACATATTGGGTCAATGAGTTGGTCATTGCGTCAAAAATTGTCCATTTTGACCAAAGTTGACCTATTGGGTCAATCGGTGGTCATTTGGTTAAAAATTGACTATTTTAACCAAAATTGGCTTTTTGGTCAAATGTTGACCTATTGGGTCTATGGGTTTGTCATTGGATCAAGGATTGACCATTTTGACTAAAGTTGACTATTTGGTCAGAGATTGACTTATTGGGTCAATAATTGGTCATTAATTCAAAATTTTTTTATTTTGACCGAAATTGACTTTTTGGTTAAATGTTGACCTATTAGGCCAATGGGTTGGTCATTGGGTCAAGGATTGATCATTTTGACCAAAGTTGACTTTTTGGTCCAAAGATGTCCAATTGGGTCAATGGGTTGGGCATTAGGTCAAAGATTAACCATCTTGACCAACGTTGACTTTTTGGATAGAGATTGGTTTACTGGGTCAAAAATTGGTCATTAGGTCAAAAATTGACTAATTTAATCAAAATTGACTTGTGGTCAAAGTTGACATATTGGGTCAACGAGTTGGTCATTGGGTTAAGGATTGACAATTTTGACCGAAGTTGTCTTTTGGTCAGAATTTGACCTATTTAGGTTAATGAGGTTAGTCAATAGAGTCAAAAATTGACAATTTTGAGCAAAATTAACTTTTTGGTCAAAAGTTGACATATTGGGTCAATTGGTTGGTCATTGGGTCCAGGATTAACTATTTTGGCCAAAGTTGACTTTTTAGTCAAAAGTTAACAAATTGGGTCAATGGGTTGGTCATTGGATGAAAGATTGACCATTTTCAGCAAAGTTGACATTTAGGTCATTGTATCAGAAATTGACCATTTTGACCTAATTTGTCTTTTTGGTCAAAAGTTGACCTTTTGTGTCAATGAGGTGGTCATTAGGTCAAAAAATCGCCAATTTTGACCAAAATTGGCTTTTTTGTTCAAATGTTGACCTATTGAGTCAATAATTGGCAATTATGTAATAAATTTACTATCTTGACCAAAATTGACTTTATGGACAAAAGTCGATCTATTAGGTTGGTGGGTTGGTTATTGGGTCAAGGATTTACCATTCTGACCAAAGTTATCTTTTTATTCAAAGGTAGACATGTTGGGTCAATGAGTTTGTCATTGGGTCAAGGATTGATAATTATGACCAAAGTTGACTTTTTGGTCACAGATTTACTTATTGGGTCAAAAATAAATCATTAAGTAAAAAAGTTGTCTATTTTGACCTAAAAAGTTGACTTTTCGGTCAAAATTTGACCAATTTAGTCAATGGGTTGATCATTACGTCAAAAATTGACCATTTTGACCAAAGTTGACTTTTTGATCAAAAGTTGACCTATTTGGTCAATGGGTGATCATTAGGTAAAAAATTGACTATTTTGACCAAAATCGACTTTTTGGTCAAAATTTAACTTATTGGGCAATGAGTTTGTCATTGGGTCAATCATTGACCATTTTGTCCAAAGTTGACTTTTTGGACAGAGATTGACTTATTAGGTCAATAATTGGTCATTAATTCAAAAAATTGACTATCTTGGTCATTAGGTCAAAAATTAATTATTTTGACCAAAATTAAATTTTTGGTCAAAAGTTGAGCCATCTGGTCAACGGGGAGGTCGTTATGTCAGAAGTTGACCATTTTGACTAAAATTAACTTTTTTTGTCAAAAGTTGACATATTTTGGTCAAAAGTTGACTTATCATTTGGCCAAAGTTGACTTTTTGGTCAAAAGTTGACTTATTGGGTCAATTGGTGATCATTCAGTCAAAAATTGACTATTTTGACCAAAATTGACTATCTGGTCAAAAGTTGACCTATTGGGTTAATGGGTTTGTCATTGGGTTAAGGATTGAATATTTTGACCAAAGTTGACTTTTTGGTCAGAGATTAACTTAATGAGTGAATAATTGGTCATTAGATCTAAAATTAACTATTTTGACCAAAATTTACTTTTTGGTAAAAGACGGATCTATTGGGTCAATGGGTTGGTCTTTGGGTTAATGGGGTAGTCATTGGGTCACAAATTGGCAATTTTGACCAAAGATTACTTTTTGGTCAAAAGTTGACCTATTTTGACCAAAATTAAATTTTTGGTCAAAAGTTAACCTATTAGGTCAACGGGGTGGTCATTGGGTTAGATATTGACTATTTTGACCAAAGTTGACTTTTGGTCAAAAGTTGACCTATTTGATCAATGAGTTGGTAATTGGGTCAAGAATTAACCATTTTGATCAAAGATGAGTTTTTGGTCAAAAGTAGACCTATTGGGTCAATGGGTTGGTCATTGGGTTAAAAATTGACCATGTTAACCAAAGTTGACTTTTTGGTCAAAAGTAGACCTATTTGGTTAATGAATTGGTACATTTATGTATACATACATAAATATATATATGTAAATTTATGTATATATATATGTATATATATATATATATATGTATATATATATATATATATATATACATATATATATACATAAATTTACATATATATATATATATATATATATATATATATATATATATATATATATATATATATATATATATAAATTTATGTATACACTAATTTATGTATATATATATATGTATATATAAATTTATGTATATATATATATATATACATAAATTAGTGTATATATATATGTATATATATATATATATATATATATATATATATATATATATATATATACATATATGAATTCATAAATTTACATATATATATATATATATATAATATTATTTTTTAATTTAAATATATTAAGTAAAGTATATTATTTATAAATAAAATTTAATTATAAAAAGATTTAATAATTAAATAAATTATAATTAAATATATATATATAGGTATAAATATATATATATATATATATATATATATATATATATATATATATATATATATATATATATATATATATATATATATATATATATATATATATATATATATTGTATTATTTTTTATTTTAAATATTTTAAGTATAGTATATTGTTTATAAATATAATTTAATTATAAAAATATTTAATAGTTAAAGAAATAATAAATAAATAAAAAATATAATATTATTTTTATTTTAAAAATTTAAAGTATAGTATATTATTTAATCATAAAAATATTTAATAATTAAATTAACTATAAATAAATATATATATAGGTTTATAAATATATATACAAATATAAAATATGATTTTTTATTTTAAATGTTTTAACTATAGTATATTATTTATAAATATAATTTAATTTAAAAAGTAATTAATAATTAAATAATTTATAAATAATATATATATATATATATATATATATATATATATATATATATATATATATATATATATATATATATATATATATATATATATATATATATATATATATATATATATATATATATATATATATATATATATATATATATATATATATATATATATATATATATGTATATATATATGTATATATAAATATATATATATATATATATAGATATATATATATTTATTTAATATTATTTTTTTATTTTAAAAATTTTAAGTATAGTATATTGTTTAAAAATATAATTTAACCATAAAAATATTTAATAGTTAAATAAATTATAAATTAATAAATTTATATTTGTATATGTAAATATAAATTTATATATATATATATATATTTATAATATTATTTTTTTATTTTTAATATTTTAAGTAAAGTATATTATTTATAAATATAATTTAATTATAAAAATATTTAATAATTAAGAAAATTATAAATAAAAATTTATTTATAGAGGTACATAAATATATATTAATATATATAAAAAAATTTGTTTAATATTATTTTTTATTTTAAATATTTTAAGTACAATATATTATTTATAAATATAATTTAATTATAAAAATATTTAATAATTAAAAAAATTATAAATAAAAATATATATTTAGAGGTACATAAATATATATTTATATATATGAAAAAAAATTTTTTCGCATTATTTTTTATTTTAAATATTTTAAGTATAATATATTATTAACAAATATTGGGTCAATGGGTTTGTCATTGGGTTAAGGATGGATCATTTTGACCAAAGTTCACTTTTTGGTCAGAGATTAACTTATTGGGTCAATAATTGGTCATTAATTCAAAATTTGACTATTTTGACCAAAATTGGCTTTTTGGTCAAAAATTGACCTATTGGGTCAATGGGTTTGTCATTGGATCAAGTATTGACCATTTTGACCAAAGTTAACTTTTTGGTCAGAGATTGACTTATTGGGTCATTAATTCAAAAATTATTTATTTTGACCAATTTAACTTTTTGGTCAAATGTTGATCTATTAAGCCGATAGGTTGCTCATTAGGTCGAGGATTGACCATTTTGACCAAAGTTGACTTTTTGGTCAAAAGATGACTTATTGGGTCAATGGGTTGGGCATTAGGTCAAAGATTAACCATCTTGACTAAAGTTGACTTTTTGGTCTGAGATTAGTTTACTCGGTCAAAAATTGGTCATTAAGTCAAAAATTGATTATTTTAATCAAAATTGACTTTTGGGTCAAAAGTTGACATATTGGGTCAATGAGTTGGTCATTGGGTTAAGGATTGACAATTTTGACCAAAGTTGTCTTTTGGTCAAAATTTGACCTATTTAGGTCAATGAGGCGGTGAGTAGGTCAAAAATTGACAATTTTGAGCAAAATTGACTTTTTGGTCAAAAGTTGACCTATTGGGTCAATAGATTGGTTATTGGGTCAAGGATTAACCATTTTGGCCAAAGTTGACTTTTTAGTAAAAAAAATACTAAATTGGGTCAATTGGTTGGTCATTGGATGAAGGATTGAACATTTTCACTAAAGTTGACATTTAGTTCATTGTGTAAGAAATTGACCATTTTGACCAAATTTGACTTTTGGTCAAAAGTTGACCTTTTGGGTTAATGAGGTGGTCATTAGGTCAAAAATTGAAAATTTTGACCAAAATTGACTTTTTTGTTCAAAAGTTGACCTAATGGATCAAAAATTGGTAATTATGTCAAAAATTTACTTTGACCAAAATTGACTTTTTAGTCAAAAGTCGATCTATTGGGTCAGTGGGTTGGTTATTGGGTCAAGGATTGACAATTATGACTAAAGTTGACTTTTTGGTCAAAGATTTACTTATTGGGTTAATAATTGGTCATTAGGTCAAAAATTGTCTATTTTGACCAAAAAGTTGACTTTTTGGTCAAAATATGACCAATTTGGCCAACTAGTTGGTCATTGGGTAAAAAATTGACCATTTTGACCAAAGTATACTTTTTGGTTAAAGGTTGACGTATTGGGTCAATGGTTTGGTTATTGGGTCAAGGTTTGACCATTTTGACCAAAGTTGACTTTTTGGTCAAAAGTTAACCTATTAGGTCGATGGGTTGGTCATTGGATCAAGGATTGATAATTATGACCAAAGTTGACTTTTTGGTCAGAGATTTACTTATTTGGTCAATAATTGGTTATTAGATAAAAAATTGTCTATTTTGACCTAAAAATTTGACTTTTCGGTCAAAATTTGACCAATTTAGTCAATGGGTTGATCATTGGGTTAAAAATTGACCTTTTTGACCAAAGTTGACTTTTTGGTCAAAAGTTGACTTATTTGGTCAATTGTGGTCATTAGGTCAAAAATTGACTATTTTGACAAAAATTGACTTTTTGATCAAAATTTAACTTATTGGGCAATGGGTTTGTCATTGGGTCAATCGTTGACCATTTTGCCTAAAGTTGACTTTTTGGTCAGGGATTGACTTATTGGGTCAATAATTGGTCATTAATTCAAAAAATTGATTATCTTGATCATTAGGTCAAAAATTAATTATTTTGACCAAAATTAAATTTTTGGTCAAAAGTTGAGCCATTGGATCGACGGGAGGTCGTTATGTCGAAGTTGACCATTTTGACTAAAATTAACTTTTTTGGACAAAAGTTGACATATTTTGGTCAAAAGTTGACTTATTGGTCAAAAGTTGACTTATCATTTTACCAAAGTTAACTTTTTGGTCAAAAGTTGACTTATTGGGTCAATTGGTGGTCATTCAGTCAAAAATTGACTATTTTGACCAAAATTGACTATTTGGTTAAAAGTTGACCGATTGGGTCAATGGATTTGTCATTGGGTTAAGGATTGAATATTTTGACTAAAGTTGACTTTTTGGTCAGAGATTAACTTATTGAGTAAATAATTGGTCATTAGATCTAAAATTAACTATTTTGACCAAAATTTACTTTTTGGTAAAAAACGGACCTATTGGATCGATGGGTTGGTCTTTGGGTCGATGGGGTGGTCATTGGGTCGAAATTGGCCATTTTGACCAAAGATTACTTTTCGACAAATGTTGACTAATTTTGACAAAAATTGAATTTTGGTCGAAAGTTAATCTATTAGGTCAACGAGGTGGTCATTGGGTTAGATATAGACTATTTTGACCAAAGTTGACTTTTGGTCAAAAGTTGACCTATTTGGTCAATGAGTTAGTAATTGGGTCAAGAATTGACCATTTTGATCAAAGATGACTTTTTGGTCAAAAGTAGACCTATTGGGTTAATGGGTTAAAAATTGACCATTTTAACTAAAGTTGACTTTTTGGTCAAAACTTGACCTATTTGGTTAATGAATTGGTATATTTATGTATACATACATAAATATATATATGTAAATTTATGTGTGTATATATATATATATATATATATATATATATATATATATATATATATATATATATATATATATATATATATGCATAAATTTACATATATATATATAATATTATTTTTTTGTTTTACCTATTTTAAGTATAGTATATTATTTATAAATATAATTTAATTATAAAAATATTTAATTGTTAAATAAATTAAAAATAAATAAATTAATATGCGTATATATATATATATATATATATATATATATATATTTATATAAAATTATTTTTTTATTTCAAATATTTTAAGGATAGTATATTATTTATAACTATAATTTAATTATAAAAATATTTAATAGTTAAAAAAATTATAAATAAATAAATAATATAATATTATTTTTTTATTTTAAAAATTTTAACCATAGTATATTATTTATAAATATTATTTAATCATAAAAATACTTAATAAATTAATTAAATATAAATAAATATATATATAGGTTTATATACATATATATATATATAGATATATATATACATATATAAAATATTATTTTTTTATTTTAAATGTTTTAACTATAGTATATTATTTATAAATATAATTTAATTTCAAAAGTAATTAATAATTAAATAAATTATAAATAAATAAATAAATATATAGATATAGATATATATATATATATATGTATGTATATATATATATGTATGTATATATATATATGTATGTATATATATATATGTATCTATATATATATATGTATGTATATATATATATGTATGTATATATATATATATATATATATATATATATATATATATATATATATATATATATATATATATTATATATTATTATTTTTTTATTTTAAATGTTTAAAGTATAGTATATTATTTATAAATATAATTTAATTATAAAAATATATAATATTTAAATAAATTATAAAGAAAAATATTTATATAGGTATATATAAATTTATATATTGATATATATATTTATTTAATATTATTTTTTTTATTTTAAATATTTTAAGTATAGTATATTATTTAAAAATATAATTTAAAAATAAAAATATTTAATAGTTAAATAAATTATAAATTAATAAATATATATAGAGGTACATAAATATATATTTATTTATATAAAAAAAATTATTTAAAATTATTTTTTTATTTTAAATATTTTAAGTACAGTATATTATTTATAAATATAATTTAATTAAAAAATATTTAATATTTAAAAAAATTATAAATAAAAAAATATATATAGAGGTACATAAATATATATTTATATATATAAAAAAATTATTTAGCATTATTTTTTATTTTAAATATTTTAAGTATAATATATTATTAATAAATATAATTTAATTATAAAATTATGTAATAGTTAAAAAAATGATAAATAAATATATATATATATATACATTTATAAATATATATATATATACATACATATATATATATATATATAATTTATTTATATATATGGATTTATTTATTTAATAGTATTTTTTATTTTAAATATTTTAGGTATATTTTATTATTTAAAAATATAATTTAATGATAAGAATGTTTAATAGTTGAATAAATTATAAATAAATAAATTTCTATCTCTATATTTAAATATATATAGATAATATTATATTTATTTAAATAATATATAGATAATATTTTTTTATTTTATTATTTATTTAATATTATTTTACATAAATAATATTATTTATATAATATTATTATATATATATATATTTATTTATTTAATATTATTTTTTTATTTTAAATATTTTAAGTATAGCATATTATTTATAAGTACAATTTAATTATAAAAATATTTAATAATTAAAAAATAATAAATAAAAATATATATAGGTATATAAAAATATATAATTATAAATATATAAATTTATTTAATATTATTTTCTTACTTTAAATATTTTAAGTATAGTATATTATTTTTAAATAAAATGAAATTATAAAAATATTTAATAGTTAACAAAATTATAAATAAATAAATAAATAAATATATATATATATATATATATATATTAAAGAATGAGCTACTCGTGGCTCCTTTCGTATTGAAATAGGAAAAACAGGTACAAAAAGAGGCGGGAAAGAGGATCTCTATCTATAACTAAACAAAACAACACAGTATCACACCCATAACGGTTCCTCCTTCCAAAGAACAACTCAACGCGATGCAAAAAAGAAAAAACACACAACAACCAGTAAACCCTAACCAAACATAGCAAAAACAGAGCATAAACAACACGTATTAGGCCAAAGGAAACATAACATAATAGCCCAGAGAACTTCGTTGCCGCAAGGTAGACGAATTTGTTAGCAAAAGGAACGAAGATGATGGGGCCACAACAATGTACTGTAAATGTGATGCGCGGAAAAGAAGTCGCGTAGAACGGACCTGAAAAGAAAACAGGCAAAATAGCCACCGGAGACAGCTCAGGGAGCTAAATCGCAGCAAAATTAAGTCAGAACAAATATATGTAAGTGCGGAATCATTTTAGAAGTTTTTGAATTAATTGAAATATAAGCTCTTAATGAAAACAAGAACAATAAGCAATGCTCATCCAACCCAACAATATAACCTCCCAGAAGGTAAACTAGTCAACATGACCCCAAGCAAAACAAAGTTTCCAAAGACGAGTTCAAGAAAAAGAAGTTAAAAGCTAAAAATACATGTGTGCGTGTGTCTATATATATATAAAAGGGAAGCAATAAGAGGCCTTATATATATATAAGGGAAGAAAGAAGAGACCTGGAAGCCACCTAAACCAACGGTAGAGTCGGGGGAAGCTGGAAATGTGAAAATACCACCTGGAACCTTCCTCCAGCAATAATTAGCTACACCATATAACTTGGATCTAAAATACATAGGTATATATATAGTCATAGATTTATTTATATACAGGCATAATCTTATATATATATATAGTCATAGATTTATTCATATATATATATATGAATAAATCTATGACTATATATATATATAAGATTATGCCTGTATATAAATAAATCTATGTATGTATATAATTATAGAAATATGTAAAAATATATAAGCAAGCAAACCGGTAAAAGGCTGATAGTAGAAAACGGATCAACTGAGCATGAAGGAACAGAAACCAGATATATAAAGATTGTTATACACACACACATGTGTATATATATATATATATATATATATATATATATATATATATATATATATATATATATATATATATATATATATATATATATATATATATATATATGTGTGTATATATATATATGTATATATATATATATATATATAAGTCTAAGAATAAATATTTATATATATATGTTTATGTAACAAAGCTTTATATAGAGAGACATATAGATATAATCACGTAAATATATATATATATATATATATATATATATATATATATATATATATATATATATATATATATATATATATATATGTAAATAAAAGAGAATCCAACGAAAAAGATGGCAAGCACATGAAGTCTAAATGCTGGGGCGAATGAAAGGGGCATCGATATTATCCCCGTTAATTAAAATTTTTAAGGCAAGGGGCGGGAGCTTACCTGCCACAATTTGGTTACTCGACGAATCAAGCCTAGCAAGCCAGTTAGCGGATCTATTACCTTCCCGATAAATGAACCGGTGGGCAATGTGGAAGTGAGAAGTAATATATATATTTATAAATATATATATATTTATTTAAATATATATAAATTTATCTAATATTATTTTTTAATTTTAAATATTTTAAGTAAAGTATATTATTTATAAATATAATTTAATTATAAAAATATTTAATTGTTAAATAAATTATAAATATATATATATACATATATATATATATATAAATATATATATATATATATATATAATTATTTTTTTATTTTAAATGTTTTAAATATAGTTTATTATTTATGAATATAATTTAGTTATAAAAATATATATAGGTGTATAAATATATTTATATATAAAATTATTTTTTATTTTAAAATTTTTAAGTATACTATATTATTTATAAATATAATTTAATTATAAAAATATTTAATAGTTAAACAAATTTTAAATAAATAAATAAATATATTTATATATAAATTTAAATATATATTTATATATATATATATATATACATATATATACATATATACTTGTATATATAAATTTCAATAATATTATTTTTTTATTTTAAATATTTAAAGTATAGTATATTATTTATAAATAAAATTTATTTGAAAAAAAAATTTATAATTAAATAAATTACAAATAAATATATATATATATATATATATATATATAATATTATATTTTTATTATAAATATTTTAAGTATGGTATATTATTTATAAATACAATTTAATTATAAAATATTTAACAATTAATTAATTTTTTAAATAAATAATATATATATATATATATATAAATTTATATAATATTATTTTTTATATTTTATATATATTTTAAGTATAGTATATTATTTATTAAATATACTTCAATTATAAAAATATTTTAATGTAGTTAAAAAAATTAAAAATAAATAAAATATAAATATATATATATTTATATATGTATATATATGTGTATAAATTTATAAATAAAAATATAATTTTATATATATGTATATATATATATATATGTAAAAATTTATATAATATTATTTTTTTATTTTAAATATTTTAAGTATAGTATATTATTTATTATTATAATTTAATTATAAAAATATTTAATAGTTAATTAAATTATAAATAAATATATATATATATAGGTATATATAAAGATATATATATTTATAATTTTATTTAATCTTATTTTTTATTTTAAATATTTTAACTATAGTATATTATCTATAAATTTAATTTAATTAAAAAAATATTTAATTATTAAATAAATTATAAATAAAAATATATGAATCAGAGTATATATAAATATTTATATATATATATATATATATATATAATATTATTTTTTTTAAAATATTTGAAGTATTGTATATTATTTATAAATATAATTTAATTATAAAAATATTTAATAATTATAAAAATTTTAAATAAAAATATATATATAAAGGTGCATAAATATATATTTATATATATAAAAAAATTTATCTAATATTATTTTTTTATTTTAAATTTTTTAAGTATAATATATTATTAATAAATATAATTTAATTATAAAATTATTTAATAGTTAAAAAAATGATATATATATATATATATATATATATATATATATATATATATATATATATATATATATATAGATAAATTTATATAATTTTATTATTTTAATTTGAATATTTTAAGTATAGTATATTATTTTTAAATGTAATTTAATTATAAAAATATTTAATAGTTAGAAAAACTTTAAATAGATATATATATATATATATATATATATATATATATATATATATATATATATATAACTAAACAAATATAGAAATATAAATAAACAAATATATAAATAAACATATATTTTTTTTATTTTAAATATTTTAAGTAAATTATATTATTTATAAATTTAATTTTATTATAAAAATATTTAATTATATAATATTATTTTTTTATTTTAAATATTTTAAGTATAGTATATTATTTATAAAGATAATTTAACTTTAAAATATTTAATAATTAAATAAATTACATATAAACATATTTAATTATTATATATATTTAAATTTATTTAAAATTTTTTTTATTTTAAATATTTTAAGTAGAGTATATTACTTATAAATTTAATTTAATTATAAAAATATTTAGTAGTTAAATAAATTATAAATAAATATATATATATATGTGTATATATAAATATATATATATATAAATTTATATAATATTATTTTTTTATTTTAAATATTTTATGTATAATATATTATTTTTTGATATAATTTAATTATAAAAATATTTAATAGTTAAAAAATTTATGAATAAATAAATAAATAAATATATATATATATATATAATATATATATATATATATATATATATATATATATATATATATATATATATATATATATATATATATTTATATAATATTATTTTTATTTTAAATATTTTAAGAATAGTATATTATTTATAAACATAATTTAAATCTAAAAATATTTAATAGTTAAATAAAATATAAATAAAAAAATAAATATATGTATATATAAATAAATAAATAAATATATATATGTATATAATATTATTTTTTAAATTTAAATGTTTTAAGTATATTATATTATTTATAAATATAATTTAGTTATACAAATATTTAATAATTAAATAAGTTATAAATAAAAATATTAGGTCAATGAGTTTGTCATTTGGTCAAGGATTGACCATTTTGACCAAAGTTCACTTTTGGTCAGAGGTTAACTTATTGGGTCAATAATTGGTCATTAATTAAAAAATTGACTATTTTGACCAAAATTAGTTTTTGGTCAAAAGTTGACCTATTAGGTCAATGGGCTTGTCATTGGATTAAGGATTGACAATTTTAACCAAAGTTAACTTTTTGGTATGAGATTGACTTATTGGGTCATTAATTCAAAAATTGTTTATTTTGACCAAAATTGACTTTTTGGTCAAATGTTGACCTATTAGGCCAATGGGTTGGTCATTGGGTCAAGGATTGACCACTTTGACCAAAGTTGACTTTTTGTTCAAAAGATGACCTATTGGGTCAATGGGTTGGGCATTAGGTCAAAGATTAACCATCTTGACCAAAGTTGACTTTTTGGTCAGAGATTGGTTTACTGGGTCAAAAATTAACTATTTTAATCGAAATTGACTTTTTGGTCAAAAGTTGACCTATTGGGTCAATGAGTTGGTCATTGGGTTAAGGATTGACTATTTTGACCAAAGTTCTCTATTGGTCAAAATTTGACCTATTTTGGTCATTGAGGCGATCGAGTAGGTCGAAAATTGATAATTTTGAGCAAAATTGACTTTTTGGTCAAAAGTTGACCTATTGGGTCAATAGGTTGGTCATTGGGTCAAGGATTAACCATTTTGGCTAAAGTTGATTTTTTAGTCAAAAGTTAACAAATTGGGTCAATTGGTTGGTCATTGGATGAAGGATTGAACATTTTCACCAAAGTTGACATTTAGGTCATTGTGTCAGAAATTGACCATTTTGACCAAATTTGACTTTTGGTTAAAAGTTGACCTTTTGGGTAAATGAGGTGGTCATTAGGTCAAAAATTGACAATTTTGACCAAAATTGACTTTTTTGTTCAAAAGTTGACCTAATGGGTCAATAATTGATAATTATGTCAAAAATTTACTATTTTGACCAAAATTGACTTCTTAGTCAAAAGTCGATCTATTGGGTCAGTGGGTTGGTTATTGGGTCAAGAATTCACAATTATGACCAAAGTTGACTTTTTGGTCAAAGATATACTTATTGAGTTAATAATTGGTCATTAGGTCAAAAATTGTCTATTTTGACCAAAAAGTCAAAATATGAACAATTTGGCCAGTGGGTTGGTCATTGGGTCAAAAATTGACCATTTTGACGAAAATTGACTTTTTGTCAAAAGTTGACCTATTTGGTTAATGGGGGGTCATTATTTCAATATTTGATTATTTTGATCAAAATTGACTTTTTGGTCAAAGGTTGACATATTGGGTCAATGGGTTGGTTATTGGGTCAAGGTTTGACCATTTTGACCAAAGTTGACTTTTTGGTCAAAAGTTAATCTATTGGGTCAATGGATTGGTCAATGGGTCAGAAATTGACCATTTTAACTAAAGTTGACTTTTTGGTCAAAAGTTCACCTATTGAGTCAATGGGTTTGTCATTGGGTCAAAGATTGACCATTTTGACCAAAGTTGACTTTTTGGTCAGAGATTGGCTTACTAGGTCAATTATTGGTCATTTGGTCAAAAATTGACTATTTTGACCAAAATTGATATTTTATCAAATGTTAACCCATTGGATCAATGGGGTGGTCATATGATCAGGAATTGACCATTTTGACCAAATATGACTTTTTGTCAAAAGTTAACCTACTGGGTCATTGGGTTGGTCATTGGGTCAAGGATAGACATTTTAACCAAAGTTGACTTTTTGGTCGAAGATTGGCTTCATTGGGTTAATAATTGGTCATTAGGTCGAAAATTGATTATTTTGACCAAAATTGATTTTTGGTCGAACGTTGACCTCTTTGAGTCCTTGTGTTGGTCGTTAGATCAAAATTGATCATTTTGACCAAAGTTGACTTTTTGGTCAAAAGTTGACCTATTGGGTCGATGGGTTGGTCATTGGGTCAAGGATTGATCATTTTGACCATAGTTGACTTTTTGGTCAGATATTGACTTATTGGGTCTAAAATTGGTCATCAGGTAAAAAATTGACTACTTTGACCAAAATTGACTTTTTGGTCAAAGGTTGTCCTGTTGGGTCAATGTGTTTGTCATTGGGTGAAGGATTTGGTCAGAGATTGACTTATTTGGTCATTAATTGGTCATTAGGTCAAAAATTGATTATTTATACCAAGATTGAATTTTTGGTCAAAAGTTAACCCATTGGGTCAACGGGGAGGTGATTGGGTCAGAAATTGACCATTTTGACCAAAGTTGACTTTTTGGTCAAAAGTTGACATATTTGGCCAATGTGTTGGTAATTGGATCAAGAAGTTGACCATTTTTACCAAAGTTGACTTTTTTGGTCAAAAGATAACCTATTGGGTCAATGGGTTGGTCATTGGGTCAAAAATTGTCCATTTTGACCAAAGTCGACTTTTGGTCAAAAGTTGACCGATGGGTCAATGGGTGGTCATTTGGTCAAAAATTGACTATTTTGACCAAAATTGGCTTTTTGGTCAAAAGTTTACTTGTTGGGTCTATGGGTTTGTCATTGGATCAAGGATTGCCCATTTTGACTAAAGTTGATTATTTAGTCAGAGATTGACTTATTGGGTCAATAATTGGTCATTAATTCAAAATTATTTTATTTTGACCGAAATTGTCTTTTTGGTCAAATGTTGACCTATTAGGCCAATGGGTTGGTCATTAGGTCAAGGATTGATCATTTTGACCAAAGTTGAATTTTTGGTCAAAAGATGTCCTATTGGGTCAATGGGTTGGGCATTAGGTCAAAGATTAACCATCCTGACCAAAGTTGACTTTTCGGATCGAGATTGGTTTACTGGTAAAAAATTGGTCATTAAGTCAAAAATTGACTATTTTAATCAAAATTGACTTTTTGGTAAAAGTTGACATATTGGGTCAATGGGTTGGTCATTGGGTTAAGGATTGACAATTTTGACCAATGTTGTCTTTTGGTCAAAAATTAATCTATTTAGGTCAATGAGGCGGTCAGTAGATCAAAAATTGACAATTTTGAGCAAAATTGACTTTTTAGTCAAAAGTTGACCTATTGGGTCAATAGGTTGGTCATTGGGTCGAGGATTAACTATTTTGGCCAAAGTTGACTTTTTAGTCAAAGTTAACAAATCAGATCAACGGGTTGGTCATTGGATGAATGATTGACCATTTTCACCAAAGTTGACATTTAGGTCATTGTGTCGAAATGACAATTTTGACCCGATTTAACTTTTTGGTCAAAAGTTGACCTTTTGGATCGATGAGGTGGTCATTAGGTCAAAATCGCCAATTTGACCAAAATTGGCTTTTTTGTTCAAAAGTTGACCCATTAGGTCAATAATTAGCAATTATGTAAAAAATTTACTATTTTGACCAAAATTGACTTTTTGGATAAAAGCCGATCTATTGGATTCATGGGTTGGTTATTGGGTCAAGGATTTACCATTTTGACCAAAGTTATCTTTTTGTTCAAAGGTTGACATGTTGGGTCAATGGGTTTGTCATTAGGTCAAGGATTGATAATTATGACCAAAGTTGACTTTTTAGTCAGAGATTTACTTATTAGGTCAATAATTGGTCATTAGGTCAAAAATTGTCTATTTTGACCTAAAAAGTTGACTTTTCGGTCAAAATTTGTCCAATTTAGTCAATGGGTTGATCATTAGGTCGAAAATTGACCATTTTGACCAAAGTTGACTTTTCGGTCAAAAGTTGACCTATTTGGTCAATGGGTGATCATTAGGTCAAAAATTGATTATTTTGACCAAAATTGACTTTTTGGTCAAAATTTGACTTATTGGGCAATTAGTTTGTCATTGGGTCAATCATTGATCATTTTGTCTAAAGTTGACTTTTTGGTCAGAGATTGACTTATTGGGTCAATAATTGGTCATTAATTCAAAAAATTGACTATTTTGGTCATTAGGTCAAAAATTAATTATTTTGACCAAAATTAAATTTTTGGTCAAAAGTTGAGCCATTTGGTCAACGGGAAGGTCATTATGTCAGAAGTTGATCATTTTGACTAAAATTAACTTTTTTGGTCAAAAGTTGACATATTTTGGTCAAAAGTTGACTTTTTGGTCAAAAGTTGACTTATAATTTGACCAAAGTTGACTTTTTGGTCAAATGTTGACTTATTGGGTCAATTAGTGGTCATTCAGTCAAAAATTGACTATTCGACCAAAATTGACTATTTGGTCAAAAGTTGACCTATTGGGTCAATGAGTTTGTCATTGGGTTAAGGATTGAATATTTTGACCAAAGTTGACTTTTTAGTCAGAGATTAACTTATTGAGTGAATAATTGGTCATTAGATCAAAAATTAACTATTTTGACCAAAATTTACTTTTGTCAACAAACTCACTTAGTCGATGGGTTGGTCTTTGGGTCAATGAGTGGTCATTGGGTCGAAATTGACCATTTTAACCAAAGATTACTTTTTGGTCAAAAGTTGACTTATTTTGACCAAAATTGAATTTTTGGTCAAAAGTTAACCTATTGGGTCAACGGGGTGGTTATTCGGTCAGATATTGACTATTTTGACCAAAGTTGACTTTTGGTCAAAAGTTGACCTATTTGGTCAATGAGTTGGTAATTGGGTCAAGATTTGACCATTTTGACTAAAGATTACTTTTCGGTCAAAAGTAGACCTATTGGGTCAATGGGTTGGTCATTGGGTTAAAAATTGACCATTTTGACCAAAGTTGACTTTTTGGTCAAAAGTTGACCAATAAGGTCAATGAGTTGGTAATATTATATTTAAATTTATTTAAAATTATTTTTTAATTTTAAATATTTTAAGTATAGTATATTATTTATAAATATAATTTAATTATAAAAATATTTAATTGTTAAATAAATTATATATATATATATATATATATAAAATTATTTTTTTATTTTAAATGTTTTATGTATAGTTTATTATTTATAAATATAATTTAATTATAAAAATATTTAATAGTTTAGTAAATTATAAATAAAAATATATATAGGTATATATAAATATATAAATAAATAAATAAATATATATATATATATATATATATATATATATATATATATATATATATATATATATATATGTATGTATGTATGTTTATATATATATATATATATTAATTTATTTAATATTATTCTTTTATTTTAAATATTTTAAGTATAGGATATTATTTATAAATATAATTTAATTATAAAAATATTTAATAGTTAGTAAATTATAAATAAAAAATATATATAGCTTGTATAATATTATTTTTTGTTTTAAATTTTTTTAATTAAAAAATATTTAATAATTAAATAAATTATAAAAGAATAAATATATAAGTGTTTATATAAATAAATATATATATATATATATATATATATATATATATATATATATATATATATATATATTTATATTTATGTGAAATTATATAAATATAATTTAATTATAAAAAAATTTAATAATTAAATAAATTTTAAATAAAAATATATATAGTTTTATATATATATATATAATATTATTTTTTTATTTTAAATATTTAAAGTATAGTATATTATTTATAAATATAATTAAGATAAAAAAATATTTAATAATTAAATAAATTATAATTATATATATATATATATAAATATATATATATATATATATATATATATATATATATATATATATATATATATATTTATTTATATATATATTTATAAATATATATTTATTTATATATATATAAATTTATTTTGTATTATTTTTTAATTTTATATATTTTAAGTATAGTATATTCTTTATAAATATAATTTAATTATAAAAATATTTATTTTTAAATAAATTATAAATATATATATATATATATATATATATATATATATATATATATATATATATATATATATATATATATAATAATAATAATTTTTTATTTTTAATGTTTTAAGAATTGTTTATTATTTATAAATATAATTTAATTATAAAATTATTTAATTGTTAAGTAAATTATAAATAAAAATATATAGTGGTATACATAAACATATAAGCTTATATATATATATATGTATATATATATATATATATATATTTAATATTATTCTTTTATTTTAAATATTTTAAGTATATGATATTATTTATAAATACAATTTAATTATAAATTTTTTTTATAGCTAAATAACTTATAAATAATTAAATATATATGTGTATAGATAAATATATAAATATATATATATATATATATATATATATATATATATATATATATATATATATAATTTTATGTAATATTATTTTTTTATTTTAAATTTTTTAAGTATAGTATATTATTTATAAATATAATTTAATTAAAAAAATATTTAATAGTTAAATAAATTATAAATAAATAAATAAATATATGTATATATAAATGTAAATATATATTTATATATATATACATATATATGTATATATAAATTTTAATAATATTATTTTTTAAACTTAAATATTTTATGTATAGTATATTATTTATAAATATAATTTAATTACAAAAATATTTAATAGTTAAATAAAAT
>CM040434.1:635000-687500 GCA_022702705.1 Papilionanthe hookeriana x Papilionanthe teres | reverse complement strand
TTTTTTGTCAAAAGTTAACCCATTGGGTCAATGGGGTGGTCATATGATCAGGAATTGTCCATTTTGACCAAAGATGACTTTTTGTCAAAAGTTGACCTATTGGGTCAATGGGTTGGTCATTGGGTCAAGGATATACCATTTTGACTAAAGTTGACTTTTTGGTCAGAGATTGATTTACTGGGTTAATAATTGGTCATTAGGTCAAAAATTGACTTTTTTGACCAAAATTGATTTTTTGGTCAAACGTTGACTCTATCGGGTCAATGTGTTGGTCGTTGGGTCAAAAATTGATCATTTTTACTAAAGTTGACTTTTTGGTCAAAAGTTGACCTATTGGGTCGATGGGTTGGTCATTGGGTCAAGGATTGATCATTTTGACCATAGTTGACTTTAGGTCAGATATTGATTTATTCGGTTTAAAATTGGTCATTAGGTCAAAAATTGATTATTTTGACCAAAATTAAATTATTTGTCAAAAGTTTACCCATTGGGTCAACGGGGTGGTCAGTGGGTCAGAAATTGACCATTTTGACCAAAGTTGACTTTTTGGTCAAAAGTTGACCTATTTGGTCAATGAGTTGGTAATTAGGTCATGATTTGACCATTTTGACCGAAGAAAACTTTTTAGTCAAAATTTGATATATGGGGTCAACGGGTAGGTCATTGGGTCAAAAATTGACCATTTTGACCAAAGTTGACTTTTTGGTCAAAAGTTGACTTATTAGGTTAATGGGTGGTCATTAGGTCAAAAAATTGACTATTTTGACCAAAATTGACTTTTTGGTCAAAAGTCGTTCCGTTGGGTCAATGTGTTTGTCATTAGGTGAAGGATTGATTATTTTGACAAAAATTAACTTTTCGGTCGGAGATCGACTTATTTGGTCATTAATTGGTCATTAGGTCAAAAATTGACTATTTTGACCAAGATTGAATTTTTGGTCAAAAGTTAACACATTGGGTCAGAAATTGACCATTTTGACCAAAGTTGACTTTTTGGTTAAAAGTTGACATATTTGGCCAATGTGTTGGTAATTGGATCAAGAAGTTGACCATTTTTACCAATGATGACTTTTTTGGTCAAAAGATGACCTATTGGGTCAATGGGTTGGTCATTGGGTCAAAAATTATCCATTTTGACCAAAGTTGACTTTTTGGTCAAAAGTTGACCTATTAGATCAATCGGTGGTCATTTGGTCAAAAATTGACTATTTTAACCAAAATTGGCTTTTTGGTCGAAAGTTGACTATTAGGTCCATGGGTTTGTCATTGGATCAAGGATTGACCATTTTGACTAAAGTTAACTATTTGGTCAGAGATTGACTTATTGGGTCAATAATTGGTCATTAATTCAAAAAATTTTTATTTTGACCGAAATTGACTTTTTGGTGAAATGTTGACCTATTAGGCCAATGGGTTGATCATTGGGTCAAGGATTGATCATTTTGACCAAAGTTGAATTTTTGGTCAAAAGATGTCCTTTTGGGTCAATGGGTTGGGCATTAGGTCAAAGATTAACCATCTTGACAAAAGTTGACTTTTTGGATAGACATTGGTTTACTGGGTCAAAAATTGGTCATTAGGTCAAATATTGAACATTTTAATCAAAATTGACTTTTTGGTCAAAGTTGACATATTGGGTCAATGGGTTGGTCATTGGGTTAAGGATTGACATTTTTGACCAAAGTTGTCTTTTGGTCAAAATTTGACCTATTTAATTTATTTATATTTATATATATTTATTTAATATTATTTTTCTATTTAAAATATTTTAAGTATAGTATATTATTTAAAAATATAATTTAATCATAAAAATATTTAATAGTTAAATAAATTATAAAAAAAATTATATCGTATATACAGTATATATAAATATATATAAATATATATAAATATATATATATATATTTTTTATTTTAAATATTTTTAGTATAGTATATTATTTATAAATATAATTTATATTTAAAAATATTTAGTAATTAATAAAATTATAAATAAAAAAATTTATATTTTGAGGTACAAAAATTTATATTTATATATAAAAAAATTTATTTAATATTATTTTTTTATTTTAAATATTTTGAGAATAGTATATTATTTATAAATATAATTTAATTATAAAAATATTTAATAATTATAAAAATTATAAATGAAAAAATATATATAAAGGTACATAAATATATTTATATATATATATAAAAATTTATTTAATATTATTTTTTTAATTTAAATATTCTATGTGTAATATATTTTTAATAAATATAATTTAATTATAAAATTAATTAATAGTTAAAAAATGATAAATAAATAAATAAATATATATATACATATATATATATATATAATTTTATTTTAAATATTTTAAGTATAGTATTTTATTTTAAAATAAAATTTAATTATAAAAATATTTATTAAATAAAAAAACTATACATATATATATAAATTAAATAATAATATATAAATAATTATATAATTAAATTAAATATATATATATATATATATATATATATATATATATATATATATATATATATATATATATGATATATTTAATATATTTTATTTAAAATATTTTATAGTAATAAGTAATATTATTTAATAAAATATATTTTATGTATATATAAATATTTAATACTATAAATAACATACATAATATATAATAATTATATATATCTGTATATATATATATATATATATATATATATATATATATATATATATATATATATATATATATATATATATATATATATATATATATATATATATATATATATATATATATATATATATATATATATATATATATATATATATATATATATATATTTATGTAAAATTAGTTTTTATATTTTAAATGTTTTAAGTATAGAATATTATTTATAAATAAAATTTAATTATAAATAAAAAAATATAGTTAAGTAAATTAGAAATAAAAATATATATATAGCTATATATATATAGAGTATTATTTTTTTATTTTCAATATTTTTAGTATACTCAATTATTTATAAATATAATTTAACTATAAAAAATTTTAATAGTTAAATAATTTATACATAAATAAGTATATATTTGTATATATATATATAAATATATATATATATATATATATATATATATATATATATATATATATATATATATATATATATATATAATATTATTTTTTAGTACTAATAATGTATCCATTATTTATAAATATGATTTTGTTATAAAAATATTTAATAATTAAATAAATTATAAATATATATATATATATATATATATCTTTATTTATTTATTTTCTTAATATTATTTTTTATTTTAAATATTTTAAGTATAGTTTATAATTTATAAATATAATTTAATTATAAAAATATATAATAGTTAAATAAATTCTTAATAAATAAATATATACATCCGTATTAGTTAAAAAAATGATAAATAAATAAATAAATATATAATATTTAAATAAAAAAATTTATATCATATTATTATTTTATTTTAAATATTTTAAGTATAGTATTTAATTTTAAAATATAATTTAATTATAAAAATATTTAATAGTTAAAAAAACTATATATATATATATATATATATATATATATATATATATATATATATATATATATATATATATATATATATATATATATATAAATTAAATAATTATATATATATAATTATATATATATATATATAATTATTTAATTATATATATATATATATATATATATATATATATATATATATATATTTAATATTATTTTTTAAAATATTTTAAGTATAGTATATTATTTAAAAATATATTTTATGTATAAAAATATTTTAAAGTTAAATAAATTATTAATAAATAAATATATATGTGTAAATTTAAATATATATATATATATATATATATATATATATATATATATATATATATATATATATATATGTATATATAAATTATTTATTTATATTTAAAATGTTTTAAGTATAGAATATTATTTATAAATAAAATTTAATTATAAATAAAAATATAGTTAAGTAAATTAGAAATAAAATATATATATATATATAGTATATATATATATATATATATATATATATATATATATATATATATATATATATATAGTATTATTTTTTTATTTTCAATATTTTTAGTATATTCTATTATTTATAAATATAATTTAACTATAAAAAATTTTAATAGTTAAATAATTTATACATAAATAAGTATATATGTGTATATATAAATATATATATATATATATATATATATATATATATATATATATATATATATATATATATATATATATATATATATATATATATATATATATATATATATGTTAAAATCTGCCATTATTTATAAATATAATTTTTTTATAAAATATATATTAATAATATATATATATATATATATATATATATATATATATATATATATATATATATATGTATATATATATATATATATATATATATATAGTATATATATATATATATTATTTATTTAATATTATTTTTATTTAAATATTTTAAGTATAGTATATAATTTATAAATATAATTTAATTATATAAATATTTAATAGTTAAATAAATTCTTAATAAATAAATATATATATCTTTATATATATATATATATATATATATATATATATATATATATATATATATATATATATATATATATATATATATATATATATATATATATATATATATATATATATATATATATATATAATATTATTTTTATTTTAAATATTTTAAGTATAACATATTATTTATAAATACAATTTAATTATAAAAATATTTATTAATTAAAAAAATAATATATATATGTATGTATGTATATATATATAAATTTATTTAATATTATTTTTTTATTTTAAATATTTTACGTATAGTATATTATTTATAAATATAATTTAATTTTAAAAAATCTTAATAGTTAACACAATTATAAATAACTATATATATATATATATATATATATATATAATATTATTTTTCAATTTTAAATATTTTTAAGTATAGTATATTATTTATAAATATAATTTAATTATAAAAAATTTTTAATTGTTAAATAAATTATAAATATATATATATATATATATATATATATATATATATATATTATTTTTTTATTTTAAATTTTTTAAGTATAGTTTATTATTTATAAATATAATTTAATTATAAAAATATTTAATAGTTTAGTAAATTATAAATAAAAATATATTTTGGTATATATAAATATATAAATATATATATATATATATATATATATATATATATATATATATTATTTATTTATATATATATAAATTTATTTAATATTATTCTTTTATTTTAAATATTTTCAAGTATAAGATATTATTTATAAATATAATTTAATTATAAAAATTTTTAATAGTTAAATAAATTATAAATAATTAAATATATATGTGTATATATATAATTATATATATACTAATTTTATATAATATTATTTTTTATTTTAAAATTTTTAAGTATAGTATAATATTTATAAATATAATTTAATTATAAAAATATTTAATAGTCAATTTTTGACCTAATGACCAATTAATGACCAAATAAGTCAATCGCTGACTAAAAAGTTTATTTTTGTAAAAATAATCACTCCTTCACCCAATGACAAACACATTGACCCAACAAAACAACTTTTGACCAAAAAGTCAATTTTGGTCAGAATAGTCAATTTTTGACCTAATGACCACCAATTAACCCAATAGGTCAACTTTTGACCAAAAAGTCAACTTTTATCAAAATGGTCAATTTTTGACCCAATGACCTACCCGTTGACCCAATATATCAAAATTTTGACCAAAAAGTTTTCTTCAGTCAAAATGGTCAAATCTTGACCCAATTACCAACTCATTGACCAAATATGTCAACTTTTGACCAAAAAGTTAACTTCGATCAAAATGGTCAATTTTTGACCCAATGCCACCCCGTTAACCCAATGGGTAAACTTTTGACAAAAAATTTAATTTTGGTCAAAATAATAAATTTTTGACTTAATGACCAATTTTAGACCCAATAAGTCAATATCTGACCAAAAAGTCAACTATGGTCAAAATGATCAATCTTTGACCCAATGACCAACCCATTGACCCAATAGGTAAACTTTTGACCAAAAAGACAACTTTGGTCAAAATGATCAATTTTTGACCCAACGACCAACACATTGAGCCAGTAGGTCAATGTTTGACTAAAAAATCAATTTTGGACAAAATTGTCAATTTTTGACCTAATGAACAATTATTAACCCAGTAAGCCAATCTCTGACCAAAAAGTCAACTTTGGTCAAAATGGTCTATCCTTGACCTAATGACCAACCCATTGACCCAGTAGGTCAACTTTTGACAAAAAGTCATCTTTGGTCAAAATGGACAATTCCTGATTCAATGATCACCCCATTGACCCAATGGGTTAACTTTTGACAAAAAAATTCAATTTTTGTCAAAATACTCAATTTTTGACCAAATGACCAATAATTGACCCAATAAGCTAATCTCTGACCAAAAAGTAAACTTTGATCAAAATGGTCAATCTTTGACCCAATGACAAACCCATTGACCCAATGACCCGACCCGCAATAATGCGATAATATTCGCTTCCAAAAGATGGCCAAAAACTTGACTTAATTTATAAATAGCGGCTTGTGTATAAAATCAAAATGATGTAAATTTAGAAAATATTTTTACACACTAGGGGTACTACGCAAGTATACGTATCGTTTCAAGTAATATAGAGCTTTGAAACAAAGACCACAGTATCGATCCCACAGGGGAGAATTATAGTGATAAATTTTCTAAAATAAAAAATATATATATATTTATCTTTTAATTTAATTATAAATTACTATTAATTTACTAGATGCAAAAAAAGAAAACAATAATAATAAAATGATTTATGAAAACTATATAAAATAAACAACTTTCTTTCCTTCAATTAATCTAAGATTTTTAAGATAATTTAATATTCGTTAGAGAATTTGATTTATGGTATTGTGCCAAATAGAAGCATTTCTATTCTTTACCCTTTGATCCAGGCACAAAGAACATTAGCTAATTTACGGATCGAGTCCGGATGTATTGTTAGTAGAATGGGTTAATCTAGGCTCACACTTCTAGAAGTCCAAGGGTGGCTATGGTCGGCCCTACTAGTGACCCTTTCCTAATCTATAAATCAAATTATAAGAATTTAGTCTGTCACTCTCAAAACTTATCAATTCTACGCCCTTTAAATCTTATCTTCCTATTTATTTGCTCTTCACCTTGAATAGCCCGCACATGGCCTTCGACTACCCAAGGATTCATGTGACATTTACAAGTTAAGAGTTCTTCTCCTTCAAGGTCTCAAAACTCTTCAACAGGTTTTAACAATTTAAATGGCCAATTTAAAAAGTAAAGTAAGATCAGGTATTAATGTCATCACAATGTTTTGAAAATATTTTGAATTTCAATTCTCCATCGAATTTTTATATTATCTTATTTATTTCTTCATAATTGAAGGAAGAAAGTAAACTAACTACTCATAACACATTGAAAATAAACAGCAAAACATAATAAATAAACTTTAAATCAAATATAAAAATACTTATCTCAAATATTTCTTCTACAGATCTTCTGATTCCTACTGACTCCACAGTGTAATGAACTCCAGATGCAACAACTTGAAAATAAACTCACTAAACTAAACAAAAGTGGCCCTAAATTTCTCTCTCTATTTTTCTCTCTAAGGATGAGAGATCCTAAAGTGGATAAGAGAAAGGGTTACAATGGGAGGGGGCACGTTTTCTAAAGAAATGGACCCCTATTTATAGGATTCAAGGGTTTTCTTGAGGCCCCTCTTCAAAACATGTCCACATTCAATGAATCTTCTAGAAGGTCGGTCTGGCGCTTAGGCGCCGGAATCTGGCGCCTAGGAGCCGGAATCTGGCGCCTAGGCGCCGGACACCGCGTCCAGTTCTTCGCACCTCTTCACTTTGGCTCGTACCTCTTCACGATTAAAATCATTTTGGAGCGTCCAAATGCAATGTATCTGTTGACCTCATTTTTAATGAGGTCTTCTTTTCTCTCTTTAGTACTTAGGATCTAGCCTTAGGCTTTTCCTTTGACTATCCTAGAGGATTAGAATTGGGACCCACCACTTAGAAATTTAAACCACTTCTTAACTCCTCGCAAACTCCACAAACTTGATTGTAGACCCCTAATCACCTGTGAGGTTGAAATCAAATGCGGAAGTTTAAAGGATGAGTTCCTATAGGACTCTTTGGCCATTAGGATCGCCTCAGGTGGCCCGGTCCGGTGAGGGCCGACTTAGACACACACTACACTTATACACTACACTTTCACACACCTCCTAAAACCACACCTATACCCAACTTGACCTCCCGACTCATGAAGGTGATTCACATGGATGGTCCTTAACCCCTAAGCCCTTGGCTAAGAGGGTTAGGAACAACATAATGAATGCCTCAAATGAGTCCCTTCATGGCTCATGTGGACTTGATATGGCTTCATGGCTCAACCAAAATGATTTCATTCCACTTACATTTACCCAATCTTCAATTTTCTAAATTTTTTTTATTTTTGACCCCGGGACCCTACACCCGCCTAGCCTACCCAAAACCCTTGAAATTACCCAAATTTTTCAAAAAATCTCCAAATACCCAAAATTCCTCAAAACCAATCCCAAACATTCCCACATTACTCAAATTGATCATTCATAGCCAAAAGTACCAAAAATTCCAAAAATACCTCCCAATACCCTCTAAATACCCAAAATGCCCCTCTTAGCCAAAAAATCCAAAAATTCAGAAAATTCCCAGAAAATTCCATAAAATTCCAAATATTCCTAATTTCATTTTATTCAACTACACCATGGGCCAATTTTGTCAATTTACCCCACTTTTGTCAAAATCCCCAATTTGACCCATTTTAACCCAAAATGAACCCAATGTCAAACCAAACCTACCCAATTGACCCAAATTCTGGTCCAATTCAATTCTAAACTTCAATTCAACATCCCCAACACCAATCTAGACCAAATCCAAGTCCAATTTGATTGGCATTTGAATCCAATTTCACTTTTGACCTTAAAGCCCAATTTGGACCCATGACCCAAACTTAACCCAAACTAACCCAATTCAACTCCAATTAACCCCAAACCTTTTCTAAACCTTCCTTAACATCCCCAAAAAAAAACACTAACATGATTTACCCAAAATTTAGACCCAAACCCCACTCAAATTCAACCCAAAGCTAAAAGGCCCAATTTTAACCTAAACTCAAACCTAACCCAAATAAGCCCAAACCCCAAAATCAAAATCCAACCAAAGTCAAAACCTCTTTGAAACACTCCCATAAACATTTCCCAACATTAATTTTACATCAATTTCAACCTTAGCCCAACATTGGCCCAAGTTAGCCTAATTTGGCCTACATTGGCCCATTTACCAAAGAGGCCCAAATCCAACCCAATTCAAACCCAAATCACTCCAAATTCATTTCAAATCACTCATGACATATCCCTAAACCAAACCCAACAATTATTTGGCCCAAACTTCTACAAAATTCCCATCCATGAATTCATTCTTAAACCTAAAGGCCCATCCCCTTAGCCTTCCTAAAAGCCCATCAAAAATAATTTCAAATGGCCCAAAGCCCACATGACAATCCTCTATCATCATCCATTTGATAAAACCATCTCCTAAGTTCTAAATCCATGATAAAATAAATCCAAATCAAGCCATATGCCAAATCCCATCAAATCACCCCTAAATTACCAAAATTTTTAAAGCCTTTTTCATGAAATTGACCAAACTTTTCCCCAAGCCAAAGGTGAGCCATGAAGCCATGCATGAGCCCCATGAGAGCCATGAGAGCCATGGAATCTACTTTCCACCTCACCAAACCATTAATGGAAAGAGAGGGGATCTTTTTCTTAAACCCTTTTAAACCCTTTTTTACCTTAAGCATGTCACACACTAAACCATGCTTAGCCACCTCACCTTGGATGGAGACTTCACCACTCCTTCTAAGCTGACCTAAATGATTCCCTCAGCTCAAAATCGGGTCTTGCGGAGGTGCACCAAGCCTATTTCCATGGGTTGACCCAAACCAAGCCAAAATGAGCCTTCTCCCATTCCATTTAAATCAAACTCCTTTACACATGTCCATGGCCAATTGATTGCACTAAACCCCAACCCAGACCCACCTGAACAAGATGGTGACCAGTGCCTGGCCGGCCAGCCACCAGGCCGCCAGAAAACACCATGGCCGAGACCTTAGGAGGAGCAAAAAAAATTCAATTCTCCCTTGCTGAGCTGCCCCATGCCCAATGGCCACCATGGCTGTTCTTCCCTTGACCTAAGCAGCTGATCCCAAGCCTTAAACCCCCCTGGGAGGCCCTCCACCTTCTCCTATTTAAACCTCACCTCCTCTCGGCCATGAGAGGTGCTGAACCGAGCCTTATCGAAACCCCGCCAAAATTCCTCCAAACCACTCTCCACACTTAGAGCGAGCTTGATCCCAGAGTGACAATTTGCCCTAATCCCCACCAACGGAGCTCAATTTCTCGACCAAAATTCCACCCAAAATAGGACATCTCCCAACTCTCCACCAAATTCAAATTAAACTCACCCACACCCGCACAAGGTCAAGAGAAGGAGTTCCCCAGTGAAAGCCCCCTCTCCAGGCCACCCATCTGTTCCAGACTCCAAGCTTTGTAATCGGCTATGGTCGAAACCATACCTGGACAATTCACCAGCCCAATGGACTTCATCTGGAGCTTGCTTGGACCCAATCGAAGGTGACACAACCCTCAGATCGAAGCCACACTTCTCTGAGCAAAGGTATGGACTCACTCTTCTTCCCGAGCTTACAGAGATTCTCTATTTAATTTGAGTAAATTTCAAAACATGTTTACCGTATGGATGTGTTCGTCTCCTCAAGACGAATCCATAGAGCATAAGAACACGAAAATCCGTTGAGAATCGAGTGAGAAATTAGGGTTAGAAGGTTGACGGTCACGGGTGCACACCAGTCGTAGACGATGACTGGGAGCCGTCGGATCGAGCGTGTATCGAGCGTACGGTCTGGATTGAGCCGGACAGCGCGATGGTACGTGAACCGCGGGGCCCTGGAGCGCTGAGTCGGATGGCGGCGCCGAATCAGAAGACGACGCGTGTGCGTTCGGAGCTGCCGAGGTTGAGCTGGCGCCGCGTCACTTAAGTAGAAAAATAGGGATTTTCTTATTTATTTAATTCCCTAAACTTCATAAATGCATAACTTTGTGTAGGAAAATCAAAAAAATAAAATAAAAATACCCTCTTGCTCAGTGAACAGAGGAGAATAATGTGGAAAAGAAATCATTTAATTTTATTAAGTATTTTATTTTTAATTATTTATTTACTCTCTGCACTATTTCAATTCTCCATGCATGTATACAATTCACCATGGTATGAGACCATAGGGCTTTTGAAGCCTCTGAATTTGGGAACATTCCGTGAATTTTCCAAAGTCAGAGGCCACCCCTATGAAGACTTATTGATTTTTCAACTCTAGGTCACTATTCTGAGTATTTTAATTCTAATAATTAGTATGTTATGAAATAAATTCTAGGAAAATTTGGTGATGTTTCTTATGACTAGAGGACCCTAGGGAAAATGGTTTTTGAGTTAACTCACTTGTAATAACCCTAATTGGCTTAAACACCCAAAATGGAGCTTTAATTAATTAGAGCTAATCATACATCAAATTGACTTGAAATCAATTCTCCACTGAACTTTAGTATCAGAGGAACCCACCATAAAAGTTTGAAGTCAATTGGACTTGGTTAGCCCTATCAAGTGGGTTGATTAAGCCATTTAGCCAAATTCAAACTTCAAAAATTCATAACTTTCAAAATACTTTTCAAAAATTCATCAAATTGGTTTTGAAGCCTCTCTGATATTAGGGGAATTTAAGAAAAATAAAATTGCACTTTTCCAAAAAAGTTGATTTTTTACATTATTTTAATATTTTTAATAATTAAAAAATAATAAAAATCACAAAAATAATAAAATTCACCAAAATGTCACATTTTGAATTTTAATCATTTAGGAACAAACCCCATATTTTTCTTAAGTCTGTATAATGAGATATTAAATTTTAAAGCCCTAAGGTAATTTTAAAATTAAAAAAATGTATTTTCTAGCATTTCCACTAAAATAATTCTAATAAATCAAAGAAAAAATCAGAAAATTATGAAAATTGGTTCTCTGGTTTCCTTGATATCAAAGAGATTTTTGAAAAATATAAAATTCATTTTTCAACCTTTATTTTATTTTTAAATTAATTAACACTCCAAAACTCAAAATAATTATAATAAAAACAATATAATTCAGAAAATCACCAAATTTGGTCCAAGTGGTCCTCTAGTCATTAGAAATGTCCCATAATTTTCTTAAGGACAGAAACTTTCCCTTGGTCATATTATTAAATTTTCCTTGAAAATCCTTATTTTCCACCAAAAATAATTACATAAATAAATTAAATACAGAAAAATCACATTTTCTCCTCTAATGTCTTGATTGACATATGAGTGAAGTCACATAAAAATTTCAAATTCATTTAAGCTCAATTTAGGGAGTTATGAAATTAGTAAGCTCGAAGGGCAAAATGGTAATTAAAATTTTAACCCTTAATTAAAACTTTAGGCTTAATAAAATGAAAGAGTAAAATATTTGATCCTAATCTGATTTGGATGATTGAAATTTAAATAATTAAGGGTAGAAACCCATCAATCATTTTTAGGAATAAACCTTAATCAATTAATTAATTAAACTTGGAAGAATAATAAAAAAATTGGAATTATTAAAATAGGGATATTATTAGGAAGAAATTTATTCTTTAATCTAAGAATCCCTAAATTAATCACTTCAATAATATTTAATTCCTAATTAAAATGATAATCCAAATTCAAGATTTAAAATATTAAAAGACTTAATCATTAAATTAAATTAAAGATTAAAACAATTAAATTAAAACCTTCCAAAAATTTCAATTAAATTAATTCTTCAATAATTAAATTAAACCATCTTTAAAATATAAAAAAAAAAAGATATAAAATATTAAATTAAAATTAAAAATTTAAATTAAATTTAAATTAAATTAAAACATATTAAATTAAATAAAATAAAATAAAATTAAAACATATTAAATTAAATTAAATTAAATTAAAATGTATTAAACTAAATTAAATTAAATAAAATTAAATTGAAAGTAAAACTAAACCAAATTAAATTAAATTAAACTAAAATTAAATTAAATTGAATTAAATATAACATCACTAAAGACATAAAGAATTCAAAATAAATCTAAAACAACTTGAACACTATTCCAAACTTAAACCCATTAATTGAAATTAAATTAAATCACAAATCACTTGAATATTAATTTGCCCTTAAAAGCTCTTATTGTCATAACTCCTAAACAGAGTGTTAAGTGAAGTGTTACTTCACTCATAGGATATTCAAATGTCCTAGTTCACTGAGCAAGATAACAAAACTTGAACTCTTGGATGATTAATTCATTTTGTATAATTAAATTCTCTTGGACTTAAAACAATCCTAGAGGTATTGAAAAGATGTTTAAGAGTCGTCTTAAGCACTTCCTCAATATGATAGGATGTTTATAAGAACAATTGAACTTAATTGTTCTTTGATGAAGAAAATCGTCCTCAAACCAAAACACAAGAACCTAGACGTCATAGGAGATAACTAGCTATAGGAGTAGGACCTTGGTAGAAAACCATAACCCTTCCCTTAGCTTTACCTAGGAACTTGCTTTAAATGCTTAAATATTCTAAATTGTGTTTAAGTGCAGCTTGGGATGACGGGAAGACCCTCCAGGTACGCTTTTATTTTATTGCAATTTACTTCCTTGCAATTTACTTTATTGCAAATGCACTTTACTTTTCTTGCATGATAAACAACTGTTGCATGAAAACCCACACCTTTAGGATAGCCCTTAAAACCAAAACCAAAACTAAATTAAAAGTCACTGCAAGATAAAATTCACCACCACAATATTTCAAAATATAAAACAACTCAAAATTTAATCACAAACAAAACAACAAAACTATAACTACAACTAAATTAAAACGTCTTGTTGGATGATCGGGAATACCTCGGATGATGTAACCTACGTGTTGCTAACGGGATTTCCCATGGTCTAAATGAAAGTGTGGAACTCATTTAGTTGAGTTTAGCAAATTCATCTGGACTAAGTGAATCCAATAAAAATAACGATGCCGGAAGGATGGAACCGTGGGATCTTAACCGGTGTTGTTATAATCAACTTTAAGATTTGTTTTAATTAAAACATAAAAAAACACTTGGACTTTAAGATTTCTAAAACCAAACTCTTCTCTTCTCTTTTGATTACAATCTTCTAAAACTAAACCTCTGCAACAACAAGGAGTTCGAAGCATGGTGGGCAGCACGGCCATTGTCGTCAGCAAAACTGAAATCTACATCAGCAAAACCATTCTTAGAATTAAATAACCAATCCATAGGATTTCGAGGTAGTTTGCCTAGTGCAACATAAATCCTCAACTTTTCGTTAGGCATTTGCATAATCATGTTATGTAAATTAAGCCCTAACCTAGGTTTAGGACTCCGAGGTAGTCGTTTGGTACTACATAAACCCTCACATCTTCGAGGCTATTTGCATGACTGCGTCATACAAATATAAGTCCTAATTAATTAAAATTGGCAGAATCAAAACATTAAATAAACTCCCAAATTGAAGCCAAACAATAGGATAGTCGGGAAATTACCAAAGTTCGCTTCGAATCTGTGATTTCTCCTACCTTTCTTCCTTTGAATTCCCAAAATAAAATGTTCCAAATTTGATCCATTCCCTAATGAAATTCCAAAATTCAAATCCCTTGAAAACTTAAACTTTGAAATTCTTGAGAGGAGAACTACTGATTATTATCGAGAGTTTTCTTAGGTGATTCCCATCACTTAAGATGTAATTAACTATAGGGGCTTGCCCTTATAGGGAATTTTAAGAACCCAGGTAATATAAACCCTGCTTAATTTCTTTGTATTAAGCGGGGAACTTGTCGGCTTATAAAATTGGTTCGCGGACCAAACGGATGTCACAAATCTTCTAGTTTATTTAATTGAGCCCCATCATCAAGTAGTGTGTCTATTCTTCGGGACGGATACACGACTTGTGATGTGGCGCTCATTTATATAAACTATTTGGGATGTGAGATCGGTTTGATTTCATATCTTAAAACTTTTAAACTTAAAATTACTTTCAAAATCAAATGTTATCTTTTAAACTATATATATATTTAAATTAAATTTAAAATATGAAAATTCGCCGACAATTTCTGTAGGCGACCCCCTTTTCAAAATACAACACTCAACCTAAAAATATGCCGACAAATTCTGGCCACTCCGCTGGGGAGAATTCCTCTCTCCATTTTAATCAGATAGTTCTGCTTTCAAAAATCGATAGTGTATCCATGTCCCTAGTGGATCAAACTACCCTTCTTTCTGTTGGAATACTATGTTCATTTCTACCTTGAGCAAGTATAGCCAACATTCTCTCGGATTTAGGAGCCACTGTTTAGACACCCCTAAACAGAGAGGTTCCGACATCCTTTTACCTCATTTCTGAGGTGGGGTGGACCCCCAATAGGTATTAGTTTAGGAGCAGTCTTGCGGGTCGAGAAGTTTCTACAAGACTTTCTTTTCCTTTTCCGGTGCCTAATCAATTCCTTTTACCCTTCCTACAACTCTCCTTCTTTTAATAATTCTCTGTCCTAACGAACAAATCTTTTCGAAAAACAATTATCTAAATAAATTTTCTTTTAAATACCACAAATACACTAAGGTAAACGGAAATGTGTTCGGACTCTTTCTTTTTCGTCATAAGTTTTACGACAAGAAGAAGCACGATTCGGGGACTAACATTTAGAATCTGACTGCAGAAATGGAAGCCCCAAAACTGATCTTCTCCTTCGTCAATGGACTGGACCTAGCTGTGTTCAAGGACGAACTGCCTAATAATGGAATCATTCGATTCGGACAAGGATTCGGGGACGCCGACATCAAAATCCCCGACGTCACTCTCTTTTCACTCATAAGCAAAGTACCAGAAACTGAGAAGCCGTTGATTGAGTTTAACCTCAAGTCAACTCATGAATTCCCTCCTCTGCAAAAGATTCCAACTGAGAGGAGTACCGTTGTTTGTAGAAGGACCGTTGTTGCTACCCCCACTCGGTCTAGTTGTCTCCGCACCTACCCCGGCTCGCCGGACTAAAGGGGAAGGAAATTCAGAACTGTGATGAACCTGTTACCGTGGAGGGTACAGATCTTCCTGTGAGACCGTCCGTTTTTGAAATCGGGTCCAGCTCGAGAATTCCATCACTGACACGGACTCATAGGAGGAACAAAAGTAGAAAGATTGCTAGAGAAGCCAGAGCTGCTGAAGTTGCTTTCCTGGAGGAAATCCCAGAACTGCCCGAGTATACACCGCTGCCTGAATACATACCACTTTTGGGAGGAAGTAGGTTCCATCCCCTCTCCGCCGCAGAGGATGAGGAAAATGCCCGCAAGATTGCTGATGCATTGCCTCAGCCCGCATATTACAACGATGGTCGTAAGAAAAGGGCTAGAATTACGCCATTTGCTCGACTGCAAACCCTGATAGAAAAGTTAGCAAAGAAAGAAAAATGCCCTGTATCAGAAATTTTAAGAAGGATAGGACGGGTGCCAGCCAAATCCCGTCTTGGGCCGCGAGTAGAACCTGCTATCGCTGCAGAAAAGCCGAATAAGAGAATGAAAGCTAGTCCACCTGTCGTTGTTTCGGGACTACAAATTAGGGAGGATACCACCTTCCGAACATTTGGCCGACGGACCATCCGGTCCTAGACCTTCCGCTGCTAGAAGGATGGTATGGCGTCCCACTACCGGACAATTAAGATTAAAACAACAGCCTGAGAAGGAAAGTCTCGTCAGGAGACTTGAGTCCGAAGAAAGTGCTACCGCAGTGAAGGGGACTCATGAGAAGGAAACCCGATAGTTATCGCATGACAACTGCAAGGATGTGCAGAAGAGACCATTAGAAGATGTTATGGAAAAGCTAAGAACTGATATTCAGCGATTAGCAAGAGAAAGAGAAGAAAAATTCGGAGATGAAGTCGACTCGTCAGAGTTCATGGGTGATGAATATGCAGAAATTAACATGGTTGAAACACGAGCTTCGTCAGCTTCACAAGGTGCTCCTGCAGCCACAGAAAGAGAGGAGCCGGAAGTAATGAGGATGCAGCTTCAAGAAAAAGATGATACGATCGCCTAAATGGCAAAAAGGATGGAAGAGATGGTCGCGGCCCTAGCCACTCTCCGCAGTCGAGTTCAACCCCAAAGAGAAACACCCCCAGAAGTTATTCACATTGTAGACGGAGGAAAGGAGATTACATCCGTCAACGGGGATGATCAATTAAAAAAGGATGCAACACAAAGCATGAATCCGGAAAAGGATATCAAGAGCATGGTGGAACAAGCGAGTGCGAGAAGCCTTGGCACAATCAAAGAGCGGGACATCCATTCGGACGGGTAGACCTTACCCCGAAGAATTCGACGCTGTCCAATATCCGAAAGGCTTCGTACCACCTCTGTTCAAGACCTTTGATGGAACCGAAAATCCTCGGCAGCATGTTGCACATTTTCGTGCCAATTGTTGCAATGCCGGCGGAAGTGATGCTTTACTCTTTCGACAATTTGTCAGCAGCCTGTGAGGAATCGCCTTTGATAGGTATGTGGAATTACCGAACTGTTCGATGAAGACATTTTCAGAATTAGAGAACCTCTTCATCAAGCGATTTGCCGGAGCTCAGTACCACATCACTATAGGTGATTTAGTGGTAGAGAAGCGTAAGCCGAACGAAACTTTGGTAGACTACATACTTCGATGGAGGAATCTAAGTATGAAGTGTGAGCCACAACTACAAGAACAAGCATGCGCTCGGCATTTTACTTAAGAGCATTCATGGCCCGATAGCGACTTCTCCTCAAGGGATTTACTATTAAGACTTTCGAGAAGTTGTTAAGCAAGCCCGGAAGCTTGCAAGAGGAGGCGAAACAATTAAGTTTCACCGAGCAAAACGAGACAAACGAAGCCCGTGAAAACTTTTAAAAAGAAGTCCGGGATCGTCGCGGCGAGTCGATAAAGGCAAGCAGACCAATACAAATACCGTCGAACAGTGCCGCAGCGAAATTCAACGGAATCACCGACGAACCCCGACCCGGCTATCAGTCATCTCAACAGTATGAACAACCGCCTCGTCCACAACGTACGTTAAGGGAGCTTCTGAGCAGGGAGTATCCGTTCAAGAATGAGGCAGTGCCGAAAATGTTCCGCAGTCTGATGAAGACTCCAGATTTCCAACTGCCAGAACCTAAGAGACCAGAAGAAGTCGACAAGAAAGGTGATCCCAACTTTTGCCCTTACCACCGGATGCTTGGGCACAAGATAGAAGATTACATTACCTTCAAAAGTTGGCTCAATGACAATCTTCGAAAAGGGAATATAACGATCCCGAAGGAATACATGAAGGAACCCCAGAAAGGAGGTTCTGCCAATGTTATCTCGACGGATCTCATTGTTCCGATAGATCCCTATGCGACTGATGATGGATGGACTACCGCTTGGACAAAGTCTTCGAAGAAGATTTTGGATCGCATCCAAACCACTTCGGTGCGAGCCTCAATTCGTAGTTCGAAACCCGTCAAGTCGGCACTATCACTTGCAATAGAAGAACCACCTCAACAAGAGACGATTGAAGAAAAGAAGAAAATTGATGAAGAAGAAAAGACCGAGGCTTTTAAGGCTAGACTAGGGGCTGCTTATCCTAGGATGGTTGTTTCCGATTCGGGGGAGAAATCCCTCGAACCTCTGACTCTGTATGATTATTTACTCACTCCGGTGGGATCCTATAATGATAAGGGTTATGGCGTTGGCTATGTTTTGACTGTTTCTAACGATTACGTAACTAGCGACAACCAACCTAATCCGGACATCGATTCCGATACAAGTAACAATTCTCAAATCATACACAATCTCGACGATCACAATGACAAAAAAGACATCCACCAAGGAGGCTACGAGAGTTCAACAAGCAACAAATCTATTTGCGAGTTTCGAGGAGCTCCGAATACAATAGAGTTAGAGCCTTCGGACTCGAAGCTAATCCGTAAGAACTCGTCGTTCCGATTCGGGAGGAAACACCAAGCAAACTCAATACTGGATTCGAAGAAATTACGAAGTCATCTTAAGAAGTGGAAGAGTTCTACCTCGAGAATGGGTCCAAAGGACAAAGGAAAGCGGTGGTTGTTCGGGAAGAACCAACCCCGCAGAAGAAATACCCATTCGGGAAGAAACCGAGACACATGAAAATAAAGTGGACTACAACGTGCTAGCCTCATCTTAGGAAACTACCAGCCAACCGAGCATCTACGACGCTCTCATCTTATCAAAGGAAATGAGAGAAGCTCTGATCAAGGCCTTACTTGATCCAGAAATTTGCTTAACTCAAATGACCGGAGATTCCTTAGATGAGGTTTGCTCGTTAAAGGAACAGCGAGGTGTTATCTTCACGGACAACGACCTACTACTTGGGACAGCAGACCACAACCGACCATTGTACATTTCAGTTACAATTGGGAAGTTTACACTCTCCGCAGTATTGGTGGATCCAGGAGCATCAATCAATATAATGAATCTTCGAACGCTAGCATACTTGGAAATTGATGCTCGCGAGCTCGAAGCGGACAAAATGTTATTAAGAGGATTCAACCGTAAAGGAGAAAGAGCCCTCCGATCAATAACATCGCTAATGAAGACCGGTGACTTAGCAAAGACAACCGCGAAATTTCACATAATTGATTCAGAAACATCATTCAACGCTCTACTGGGCCGACCATGGATACATGAGAACCGGATGGTACCATCATCCCTACATCAGTTCATTAAATACTACGATGGAGGGGAACAGTGCATCAAAGGTGACTTACAACCATTCTCCGTACATGAGATTGGAATCCATGAAGATGCAGCTTATTATGCACCCCCGAAGAAAACAATCTTTTCTAGAGATACTATAACAAATGAAGCAAAGGAAGTTCGGGACGACGAAGAACCTGAAGTTCTAGTCCAACAGTCACTCACCGCTCCCTTACAGCGAGACGGTGAAGGTTTCTCCACAACTCGCATCCGAGGTCGAGGCCGGGGACGAGGTCGTGGCAGAGACGTTAGGACAGTTGGATAGAGGAAACCAGCCATCAATGTTGATTGGGAAGACAGTTCTGAAGAAGAAAAAGAGATCAAACAAGAAGCCGCGACAATAAGTCAGTAGAAGCCGCAATTCAGGATCTCTCTCGAAGATGAAAAGAACGAAGAATATAAATCGATGTACGAGAAGATTAACCACTATGTACATACTATGACCCTGACCCCGATCCATTCTAATAAGATCGAGGGTATGGTGGTCAAAGAGGTACGTAGCGGCGGTGGAAAGCCCATCAAATTCTACCGTGGTGCTCCTTCCTCCAAAACTGAAAATAATGTACAATTTGAAGATGCTAGTTCATCAGAATTAATGGAATTGCCTTTTGAGTGGTACTCTCCCTGTGTTCAAAATTTAATTCAGCGTGGTTTTTTACCTCGACAATGGACAAAAGGTCAATCACAACATTTTGAAAATTTATGGAATAACTCCGGTCGTCCACCCAATTCAAGGCATGGTCTCGGGTTCGGCACGATAGGATCAGTTGACGATACTGAATTTTGCTTGGTTGTCACTTGCGAGTCTAATGAAAACTGCATGGAAGCTACAGAAGAGTTTGAAGATTTACAAATTGGAAACGCTCCACCAGAGTTCGAAGAAGAGATCAAATCTACATTAGATGAATTAATGGAAGTTAACTTAGGTACTAACGAAGAGCCTAGACCTACCTTTGTTAGCTCCTTACTCAATAAAGAAGACTCCGAAGAAATAATCAAGTTATTAATGGAATTTAAAGACTGTTTTGCTTGGAGCTACGATGAGATGCCAGGATTAACTCCAGAGGTCGCGATCCATAAGCTAGGAGTGGATCCTACTTCGTTCCGGTCAGACAAGGTCCCAGAAGAATGCGTCTAGAAATCGAACAACAAGTCATAGCTGAAGTTAAAAAGCTAATAGACGCCAAATTTGTCCGTGAAGAACAATACCCGACTTGGTTAGCCAATGTGGTACCAGTCAGGAAGAAGAATGGTCAGATCAGAATTTGTGTAGATTTCAGAGATTTAAACAAGGCTTGTACAAAAGATGAATTCCCTCTACCGATCCCAGAATTAATGATCGACATTGCTTCAACACATGAAATATTCTCATTTATGGATGGATCTTTAGGATACAACCAGATAAAAGTGGCTCCAGAAGATGAAAAACTTACAGCATTCAGAACGCCGATCGGAGTATATTGCTACACAGTGATGCCATTCGGACTGAAGAACGCAGGAGCAACCTACCAGAGAGCGATGACAAGAATTTTTGACGGTCTTATCCACAATCAAGTCGAGTGCTACGTGGATGATGTGGTCATCAAAAGCAAAGTAAAGGAAAACCACCTGTATGATTTGAGAATTGTTTTCGAACGAATAAGACAATTTAACCTTAAGATGAATCCCTTAAAATGCGCCTTCGGCGTCACCTCCGGAAATTCTTAGGATTTGTTGTCCGACATCGTGGAATTGAAATCGACCCGGAAAAGATTAAAGCTATCTTAGAAATGCCGCCTCCCAAAACCTTAAAACAACTACGATCTTTTCAAGGGAAGTTGGCATATCTTCGACGCTTTATCTCAAACTTGTCAGGTAGGTGTCAGCCTTTCTCGGCATTAGTTAAAAAGGACGCCAAATTTATTTGGGAAGAGAAATGCCAGAAGGCCTTCGAGGATATTAAACAATATTTAATGACACCTCCTGTCTTAGCAGCCCCAGTCTCAGGTAGACCGCTGATACTTTATACCGCGGCTTTAGACGATTCTCTCGGAGCCCTGTTAGCCCAGGTCAATGATGAGGGTAAAGAAAATACTCCTTACTACCTAAGCCTTCGTTTACTTCCGACAGAAATAAAGTATCCCACAATTGAAAAGCACTGTTTGGCCCTGATCTTCGCCGCTCAAAAGCTCAGGCACTACATGCTTTCTCATAAGGTCAACCTGCTCTCGAAATTTAATCCATTGCAATACTTGATGACCCGTCCAACGCTTTCTGGCATACTTGTCAGGTGGTCAATGATATTATTGCAATTCGATATAACTTTCGTGTCTCTTCGTGCCGTAAAGGGACAAGTCCTAGCAGACTTCCTCGCAGCACACCATCTTCCGGCAGAATCTCCTCTCAATGACGACTTGCCAGAATAATGAACTTAGAAGACCCTGATGACCGACGTTGGGAATTATATTTCGACGGAGCATCTTCAGCACACAAAGACGAAGAATCTCAAGTGATAGTGCCCGGTAAGGCAGGAATCGAACTAATCTTTATAACACCGGAGCGGGGGATGTTAAGATACTCCTACCACTTAACAGAGCCGTGTACAAACAACGAAGCAGAATACGAAGCTCTCATAACGGGATCGGAATTAACTATTCAAATGGGGATAACAAACATCAACATCTACGGGGATTCGCAGTTAATCATTCCACGGATCGTCGGACGAGTACATAATTTTAAAGCCAAGACTCGAGCAATACTTCCGAGTATGCCATACGGTTGTTGGAACAGATTCGAATGTGACGATCTACAAAATTCCCATGAAAGAAAACGCTTTAGCAGATGCGTTAGCCCGCCTCGCAAAAGAATTTGCCTGCTTGTAAGATGAATCAATGGAAGTGTCAGTTCACGGACGTCAGGTCCTATCACAGCTCAACATAGACACAATACACAAATCAGAAAAAAAAAAGAATCGGTTGCAGCGAAGTGACGTAAAACACGAAGATTGGCGACGACCATTAATAGACTACCCGCAAACGAAAAACTACCGGACGATAGGTCGTTAGCCCATCGGATCAAGAAAAGAACTCGTCCTACGCATTCATAAACAACACGTTATACGGAAGGTCTTTCGATCAAATGTGGCTAAGGTGCCTAAGCGGGTCCGAGGCCCGTGAAATTATTAAAGAGGTGCATTCGGGACTCCGTGGCGCTCACCGGTCGGGTCCGAAGATGAAAATGAAAATTAAAAGACTAGGGCACTACCGGCCCTCGATGATGACTCGACCGCATGAAAATCGCCAAGAGCCGTCACCAATGCCAAGTGCACGGAGTGGTTCTACACCAACCTCCAAATGTGCTACATCCGACAATTGCGTCATGGCCATTTGAATGTTGGGGCACGGATATAGTGGGTCCAATAGAACCACCATCTTCAAAAGGACATCGCTTCATTCTTGCGGCTACGGATTACTTTTCCAAATGGGCGAGGCGAGTTCCACTCGGAGAAGTGAAAGCACACCACGTGCTACGCTTTTCAAGAACCAAGTTGTCTACCGTTTCGGAGTGCCGCGCGAGATCATCTCGGATAATGGGTCGGCATTCGAAGCACGCAAATCAATAAATTTTTCAGGAGACACGGAATCGATCGGCGGTATTCAACAATTTACTATCCAAGAGCAAACGGCCCTAGTCGAGGCTTTTAATAAAACTCTCGTTCAAATTTTAAAGAAAACTTTGGACGATAATAAGAGAAATTGGCACGAGAAGTTATTAGAAGCCTTATGGGCCTACCGGACAACCTTCGAACTCCTACTCGAAGCTACACCTTACGCTCCGGTGTATGGGTCCGAGGCGGTGTTACCCTTAGAGGTCCGGCTTCCTTCACTCGAATTGCGATTGCAAACAAAATCACGACGAAGAGAATGCCAAATTACGACTAGAGGAATTAGAAAGCCTCGGAAGGGAAAAGACTTGCAGCGCGACAGGAATTTAGAACTATACCAAGCTAAGATGGTTCAAGCCCATGACAGATTGGTCCGCCTAAGAACCTTCAAAGTTGGTGACTTAGTTCTCGTTCTCAAGAGACCTATTCTTGCACACCGCAAGATAGGAGGAAAATTTGAACCCACTTGGGAAGGACCGTTTGTGGTTGAGGCGATCTACTCGGGAGGCTCCTACCGGCTTGTGAATTGCCAAGGAGAAAGACATATGCTTCCGATCAACGGACGATACTTGAAGAAATATTACTCTACCTGATGTTTCGAAGGAATGAATTCTTCATCCCTAGAAGCACGGGCAAAGTAATTACTTATGACTGGGTCCGAACCCAAAAATAAAAAAAATATATTTGCTGAAATAAATAAAATCATGATAATAAAGTTTTCCTTGTTCTCTCTTCCAAGTCAAAATCTTTTTTCGATCTTCTCCCATTTCATTCCTGTTGAATTTAAAAATATAAAAGGAATAATAAAAAAAAAGAAAGAAAACTTTGTCTCTAATAAACTTTTTCTTAATGTTCTTGTTCTTAGTACAGCCCCTGATCCTTTTCCTTGTCTTTTCGCAGGGAAATGTCGAACGGACGGTTGGTCCTGAACTTTAGAAATGGCGTAAGCCTTGCACTCGACGAAAAGAGGGTGAAAGATGGAGCGATAATAGAGATTGACTCAGACTTCGCACCAGCGAGCCTACAATACGAGGAAGATGACTGGGTCCCAGTTGATCGAGAGGAACTGCCCAGTCAGACAGTAATGAAAGTGGGTGGCCCAAGCCACCAACCCCGCAGCAAGAAAAGGAAAACAAACACTGAGGAGGACAAGAGAATCAAGTCTATAGTCGCTACAGCAGAGGGCAGGCTTGTCAGCGCCGCGCCCACAGAAATTCAGGAAGTACAAAGAGCTACTCTCACAGTAACTCAGCAAAGAAATAAAAATCGCCGTATCCGCAAGATGTTAACTAAACTAGCAGCGGACTAGCGCGACGAGGCAGTCGCTACTACCAGTGCATATACTTCAAGGATATCGATTCGCCAGGAACCTGAAGAAAGGAGGCCAGCTCCAAGGATAACAAAAGAAACCAGGTAAATCTCAAGAAGTTCAGAAGAAGGAAGGCTACCACGCCACCAGATAAAGCCACCAGTAATGCATAACCTTGTTGCAGAAGCAACCCCGGAGGATGTCCCGATGGAGACCATCCCTGAGGAGCCGAGGTATGCAGGAGAACGCGAAGGGATTGAGCCATATATCCCACGATGACGGCACCGAGGCCTAGCCATTTGCAGATTATTCTAGAATACGAGCTAGAAAGAATGCAGAATGTCGAGAAACAAACTTTTGAATACTTCGAGAGAATTAGAGGCAGGAGGATCAATATACTAGAAGGCCTCGAGCTACATACAAACGTGTTCTCAGAATACGAACAACAACAAATCGTGGACTGCATCCGGGATTTGAAAAGAATGGGTCGAGCAGGCCGCCTAAGAGAAAACACCTACTCGGAACCCCGGAGATGGATGCCAGGGAAAGGGAGAATTACAATACAATGTGGATGCTGCTACAACTTCACAGAAGACAGGAAGGGAAACCCACCGGGGATACTCCGTCATGGCAAGGTAGATCCAATGCCATTAGTCATCAAAAGGATGGTAAAGAGAATGATAACATGGAGGGTACTGCCAGCAGATTGCATACCCAACAGTTGCATCATTAACATTTACAAGAAGGGTGACTGCATACCCCCACAAATCGATCACCACGACTTTGTAAGACCTTTCTGCATAGTTTCTTTTCTGAACGAGTGTAATATCATGTTCGGATCTGACCTCCGGATAGCGAGCCCGAGTGAGTTCCGAGGGCCGGTAAAGATACCATTACCGGTAGGTTCCGTCATGATACTAAAGGGCAACGGAGCGGATGTCGCTAAACATTGCATACCGGGAGTACCAATGAAGCGGATCTCATTTACTTTCGGAAGGATGGATGACGGAAAGCACCTTACCACTTCCGACCGGACCCGAGCTAGAGAGCCTCGGCCTTACGAGCCGTGAGTTACATGGAAAATATCACACCTCCAACGCACATCCATACGACATCCTTGCCGAGGATGGCTTGGAAGGTGATGTTATTGACCATGTACTTCACTATTCAGACATGGATTTCTGACAGATGCCTTTTTTGGATGGATCGACAAAGATCATACATAGTCCATTTTGAGTCTACATGGATTGTATGAGATGTATTCCAGATCGAGTTGTATGATGTATCTTCAACATGATTGGAATGAAAGTGACCATGTCACATTTTTGGCCTTCACCTCTTTTGTGTAAGTTGACTGGGAAACGTCATTAAAATTAAATGAACTTCGAACAAAGAACAGAAAAGAAACAAAAAAAAAGAATAAAAGAAAACTTTCCTTAAAAATCTAAATAAAAAAAATGATGAACCCCAAATTCACATGAACATTAAATGAACGATAAAGCAAATTCGAATCGTTAAAGGACAAACAAAATGAACACAGATTTCAAATCAAATCTCAATCAAATTCAAATTCAACCTTCCAGATTTCAAATCAAATCTCAATCTGATTCAAACTCAACATTCCAAATCTGAAATCCAATCCGTTCTACTCTCCCTTGTCTGGGATGGAAGCAGTCGATTCCACTGACACGGAGCCATGAGGTTTTCGATTCGGATCTGATGGCGAGGAATTGTATCCAATCTAAACCAGCAACTTTCGATCAACTCTTTTGAATGGGATATGTAACATCTACATATTCCCTCCTAATCTGTTTCTTTCCACAAAAATCTTTTACAGCTTTCATGAAATTCTCGAAACACCAAAATTCCACACTTTTCAAATCAACACTACAAATCTTTGCAAAATCAATTACCATCAAAATCAAATTCTTGGGGTTGAGGATTTTACATCCAATACTGCATTGCTTTAGATTCTTTCCCTATCGCAATGAAATACATCAAAATCAAATTCTTGGGGTTGAGGATTTTACATCCGAGACTGCATTGTTTTAGGATTCTTTCCCTATCGCAATGAAATACATCAAAATCAAACTTTTGGGGTTGAGGATTTTACATCCGAGACTGTATTGCTTTAGGATTCTTTCCTTATCGCAATGAAATACATCAAAATCAAATTCTTGGGGTTGAGGATTTTACATCCGAGATCGCATTGCTTTAGGATTCTTTCCCTATCGCAATGAAATACATCAAAATCAAACTTTTGGGGTTGAGGATTTTACATCCGAGACTGCATTGCTTTAGGATTCTTTCCCTATCGCAATGAAATACATCAAAATCAAATTCTTGGGGTTGAGGATTTTACATCCGAGACCGCATTGCTTTAGGATTCTTTCCCTATCGCAATGAAATACATCAAAATCAAATTCTTGGGGTTGGGGATTTTACATCCGATACTGCATTGCTTTAGGTTCTTTCCCTATCGCAATGAAATACATCAAAATCAAATTTTTTGGGGTTGAGGATTTTACATCCGAGACTGCATTGCTTTAGGATTCTTTCCCTATCGCAATGAAATACATCAAAATCAAATTTTTTGGGGTTGAGGATTTTACATCCGAGACTGCATTGCTTTAGGATTCTTTCCCTATCGCAATGAAATACATCAAAATCAAACTTTTGGGGTTGAGGATTTTACATCCGAGACTACATTGCTTTAGGATTCTTTCCCTATCGCAATGAAATACATCAAAATCAAATTCTTGGGGTTGAGGATTTTACATCCGAGATCGCATTGCTTTAGGATTATTTCCCTATCGCAATGAAATACATCAAAATCAAATTCTTGGGGTTGAGGATTTTACATCCGAGACTGCATTGCTTTAGGATTCTTTCCCTATCGCAATGAAATACATCAAAATCAAGCTGTTGAGGTTAAGGATTTTACATCCAATACCGCATTGCTCTGAGATCGCTCCTCATTGTAATGATTCAATCCAATCAATTCAATTTTCTTTTGAGGTTGAAGATGTTACATCTAAAACCACAAAATTCCAATTTTCATTTCAAGTTCAAATCCCTTCAAATTAATTTTAACAAAACTTCAATCTAAATTGAAACTCAAACTAAAATCTGAGCTCGCACATCAAAATGAAATCAAAATGAAATCTAAATCGAAATTCCCCCAGATCATGCGATTTGGGATTCACCTCCTTTTCCTTTCCCCAGCGAGAGTTCAGGAATCTCCAGTCTCAGGGATATATTTGACACTCCCCAGCAGAAACTCTTCTACTCTGTCCCAAGTTTGTCACTTGGACTTTTATGTTGGTTTTCTTGATCGCTTCGGTCAATGCCAATACGCGCGGTGTGCTTGGATAGCACACCACACCTATTGGGGGTCCATTTGTTGAGCTCATTTTTAATGAGGTCTTCTTTTCTCTCTTTAGTACTTAGGATCTAGCCTTAGGCTTTTCCTTTGACTATCCTAGAGGATTAGAATTGGGACCCACCACTTAGAAATTCAAACCACTTCTTAACTCCCTGCAAACTCCACAAACTTGATTGTAGACCCCTAATCACCTAGAGGTTTGAAATCAAATGTGGAAGTTTAAAGGATGAGTTCCTATAGGACTCTTTGGCCATTAGGACTGCCCTGGGTGGCCTGGTCTGGTGAGGGCTGACTTAGACACACACTACACTTATACACTACACTTTCACACACCTCCTAAAACCACACTTATACCCAACTTGACCTCCTGACTCATGAAGGTGATTCACATGGATGGTCCTTAACCCCTAAGCCCTTGGCTAAGAGGGTTAGGAACAACATAATGAATGCCTCAAATGAGTCCCTTCATGGCTCATGTGGACCTGATATGGCTTCATGGCTCAACCAAAATAATTTCATTCCACTTACATTTACCTAATCTTCAATTTTCTAAATTTTTTTTATTTTTGACCCCGGGACCCTACACCCGCCTAGCCTACCCAAAACCCTTGAAATTACCCAAATTTTTCAAAAAATCTCCAAATACCCAAAATTCCTCAAAACCAATCCCAAACATTCCCACATTACTCAAATTGATCATTCATAGCCAAAAGTACCAAAAATTCCAAAAATAACTCCCAATACCCTCCAAATACCCAAAATGCCCCTCTTAGCCAAAAAATCCAAAAATTCAGAAAATTCCCAGAAAATTCCAGAAAATCCTAAATATTCCTAATTTCATTTTATTCAACTACACTATGGGCCAATTTTGTCAATTTACCCCACTTTTCTCAAAATCCCCAATTTGACCCATTTTAACCCAAAATGAACCCAATGTCAAACCAAACCTACCCAATTGACCCAAATTCTGGTCCAATTCAATTCTAAACTTCAATTCAACATCCCCAACACCAATCTAGACCAAATCCAAGTTCAATTTGATTGGCATTTGAATCCAATTTCACTTTTGACCTTAAAGCCCAATTTGGACCCATGACCCAAACTTAACCCAAACTAACCCAATTCAACTCCAATTAACCCCAAACCTTTTCTAAACCTTCCTTAACATCCCCAAAAAAAAACACTAACATGATTTACCCAAAATTTAGACCCAAACCCCACTCAAATTCAACCCAAAGCTAAAAGGCCCAATTTTGACCTAAACCCAAACCTAACCCAAATAAGCCCAAACCCCAAAATCAAAATCCAACCAAAGTCAAAACCTCTTTGAAACACTCCCATAAACATTTCCCAACATTAATTTTACATCAATTTCAACCTTAGCCCAACATTGGCCCAAGTTAGCCTAATTTGGCCTACATTGGCCCATTTACCAAAGAGGCCCAAATCCAACCCAATTCAAACCCAAATCACTCCAAATTCATTTCAAATCACTCATGACATATCCCTAAACCAAACCCAACAATTATTTGGCTCAAACTTCTACAAAATTCCCATCCATGAATTCATTCTTAAACCTAAAGGCCCATCCCCTTAGCCTTCCTAAAAGCCCATCAAAAATAATTTCAAATGGCCCAAAGCCCACATGACAATCCTCTATCATCATCCATTTGATAAAACCATCTCCTAAGTTCTAAATCCATGATAAAATAAATCCAAATCAAGCCATATGCCAAATCCCATCAAATCACCCCTAAATTACCAAAATTTGTTAAAGCCTTTTTCATGAAATTGACCGAACTTTTCCCCAAGCCAAAGGTGAGCCATGAAGCCATGCATGAGCCCCATGAGAGCCATGAGAGCCATGGAATCTACTTTCCACCTCACCAAACCATTAATGGCAAGAGAGGGGATCTCTTTCTTAAACCCTTTTAAACCACTTTTTACCTTAAGCATGTCACACACTAAACCATGCTTAGCCACCTCACCATGGATGGAGACTTCACCACTCCTTCTAAGCTGACCTAAATGATTCCCTCAGCTCAAAATCAGGTCTTGGGGAGGTGCGCCAAGCCTATTTCCATGGGTTGACCCAAACCAAGCCAAAATGAGCCTTCTCCCATTCCATTTAAATCAAACTCTTTTACACATGTCCATGGCCGATTGATTGCACTAAACCCCAGCCCCGACCCACTCGAACAAGATGGTGACCGAGTGCACGGCCGGCCGACCACCGAGCCGCCGGAAAACACCATGGCCGAGACCTTGGGAGGAGCCAAAAAATTCAATTCTCCTCGTCGAGTCGCCCCATGCCCAATAGCCACCATGTCGTTCTTCCCTTGACCTAAGCAGTCGATCCCAAGCCTTAAACCCCACAGGAGGCCCTCCACCCTCTCCTATTTAAACCTCACCTCCTCTCGGCCATGAGAGGTGCTGAACCAGACCTTACTGAAACCCTGCCAAAATTCCTCCAGACCACTCTCCACACTTAGAGCAGTTGATCCCCAGTGACAATTTGCCCTAATCCCCACCAACAGAGCTCAATTTCTTAGCCAAAATTCCACCCAAAATAGGACATCTCCCAACTCTCCACCAAATTCAAATTAAACTCACCCACACTTGCATAAGGTCAAGAGGAGTTCCTCAGTGAAAGCCCCCTCTCCAGGCCACCCATCTGCTCCAGACTCCAAGCTTTGTAATCGGCTGTGGTCAAAACCATACCTGGACAATTCACCAGCCCAAGGGACTTCATCTGGAGCTTGCTTGGACCCAATCGAAGGTGACACAACCCTCAGATCGAAGCCACACTTCTCTGAGCAAAGGTATGGACTCACTCTTCTTCCCGAGCTTACGAGAGATTCTCTATTTAATTTGAGTCAATTTCAATACATGTTTATCGTATGGATGTGTTCGTCTCCTCAAGATGAATCCATAGAGCATAAGAACACGAAAATCCGTTGAGAATCGAGTGAGAAATTAGGGTTAGAAGGTTGACGGTCACGGGTGCACACCAGTCGTAGACGATGACTGGGAGCCGTCGGATCGAGAGGACGGTCTGGATTGAGCTGGACAGCGCGATGGTACGTGAACCGCGGGGCCCTGGAGCGCTGAGTCGGATGGCGGCGCCGAATCAGAAGACGACGCGTGTGCGTTCGGAGCTGCCGAGGTTGAGCTGGCGCCGCGTCACTTAAGTAGAAAAATAGGGATTTTCTTATTTATTTAATTCCCTAAACTTCAAAAATGCATAACTTTGTGTAGGAAAAATAGAAAAATAAAATAAAAATACCCTCTTGCTCAGTGAACAGAGGAGAATAATGTGGAAAAGAAATCATTTAATTTCATTAAGTATTTTATTTTTAATTATTTATTTACTCTCTGCACTATTTCAATTCTCCATGCATGTATACAATTCACCATGGTATGAGACCATAGGGCTTTTGAAGCCTCTGAATTTGGGAACATTCCCTGAATTTTCCAAAGTCAGAGGCCACCCCTATGAAGAGTTATTGATTTTTCAACTCTAGGTCACTATTCTGAGTATTAATTCTAATAATTAGCATGTTTTGAAATAAATTCTAGGAAAATTTGGTGATGTTTCTTATGACCAGAGGACCCTAGGGAAAATGGTTTTTGAGTTAACTCACTTGTAATAACCCTAATTGGCTTAAACACTGAAAATGGAGCTTTAATTAATTAGAGCTAATCATACATCAAATTGACTTGAAATCAATTCTCCACTGAATTTTAGGATCAGAAGAACCCACCATAAAAGTTCGAAGTCAATTGGACTTGGTTAGCCCTATCAAATGGGTTGATTAAGCCATTTAGCCAAATTCAAACTTCAAAAATTCATAACTTTCAAAATACTTTTCAAAAATTCATCAAATTGGTTTTGGAGCCTCTCTGATATTAGAGGAATTTAAGAAAAATAAAATTGCAATTTTCCAAAAAAGTTGATTTTTTACATTATTTTAATATTTTTAATAATTAAAAAATAATAAAAATCACAAAAATAATAAAATTCACCAAAATGTCACATTTTGAATTTTAATCATTTAGGAACAAACCCCATATTTTTCTTAAGTCCCTATGATGAGATAATAAATTTTAAAGCCCTAAGGTAATTTTAAAATTAAAAAAATGTATTTTCTAGCATTTCCACTAAAATAGTTCTAATAAATCAAAGAAAAAATCAGAAAATTATGAAAATTTGTTCTCTGGTTTCCTTGATATCAGAGAGATTTTTGAAAAATATAAAATTCATTTTTCAACCTTTATTTTATTTTTAAATTAATTAATACTCCAAAACTCAAAATAATTATAATAAAAATAATATAATTCAAAAAATCACCAAAATTGGTCCAAGTGGTCCTCTGGTCATTAGAAATGTCCCATAATTTTCTTAGGGATAGAAACTTTCCCTTTGTCATATTATTAAATTTTCCTTGAAAATCTTTATTTTCCACCAAAAATAATTACATAAATAAATTAAATACAGAAAAATCACATTTTCTCCTCTAATGTCTTGATTGACATATGAGTGAAGTCACATAAAAATTTTAAATTCATTTAAGCTCAATTTAGTGAGTTATGAAATTAGTAAGCTTGAAGGGCAAAATAGTAATTAAAATTTTAACCCTTAATTAAAACTTTAGGCTTAATAAAATGAAAGAGTAAAATATTTGATCCTAATCTGATTTGGATGATTGAAATTTAAATAATTAAGGGTGGAAACCCATCAATCATTTTTAGGAATAAACCTTAATCAATTAATTAATTAAACTTGGAAGAATAATAAAAAAAATTGGAATTATTAAAATAGGGATATTATTAGGAAGAAATTTATTCTTTAATCTAAGAATCCCTAAATTAATCACTTCAATAATATTTAATTCCTAATTAAAATGGTAATTCAAATTCAAGATTTAAAATATTAAAAGACTTAATCATTAAATTAAATTAAAGATTAAAACATTTAAATTAAATCCTTCCAAAAATTTCAATTAAATTAATACTTTAAAATTAAATTAAACCATCTTTAAAATATAAAAAAAAGAGATATAAAATATTAAATTAAAATTAAAAATTTAAATTAAATTTAAATTAAATTAAAACATATTAAATTAAATAAAATTAAATTAAATTAAAACATCTTAAATTAAATTAAATTAAATTAAAATGTATTAAACTAAATTAAATTAAATTAAATTAAATTGAAAGTAAAACTAAACCAAATTAAATTAAATTAAACTAAAATTAAATTAAATTGAATTAAATATAACATCACTAAAGACATAAAGAATTCAAAATAAATCTAAAAACACTTGAACACTATTCCAAACTTAAACCCATTAATTGAAATTAAATTAAATCACAAATCACTTGAATATTTATTTGCCCTCAAAAGCTCTTATTGTCATAACTCCTAAACAGAGTGTTAAGTGAAGTGTTACTTCACTCATAGGATATTCAAATGTCCTAGTTCACTGAGCAAGATAACAAAACTTGAACTCCTGGATGATTAATTCATTTTGTATAATTAAATTCTCTTGGACTTAAAACAATCCTAGAGGTATTGAAAAGATGTTTAAGAGTCGTCTTAAGCACTTCGTCGATATGTTGGGGTGTTTATAAGAACAATTGAACTTAATTATTCTTTGATGAAGAAAATCGTCCTTGAACTAAAATACAAGAACCTAGACGTCATAGGAGATAACTAGCTATAGGAGTAGGACCTTGGTAGAAAACCATAACCCTTCCCTTAGCTTTACCTAGGAACTTGCTTTAAATGCTTAAATATTCTAAATTGTGTTTAAGTGCAGCTTGGGATGATGGGAAGACCCTCTAGGTACGCTTTTATTTTATTGCAATTTACTTCCTTACAATTTACTTTATTGCAAATGCACTTTACTTTTCTTGCATGATAAACAACTGTTGCATGAAAACCCACACCTTTAGGATAGCCCCTAAAACCAAAACCAAAACTAAATTAAAAGTCATTGCAAGATAAAATTCACCGCCACAACATTTCAAAATATAAAACAACTCAAAATTTAATCACAAACAAAACAACAAAACTACAACTACAACTAAATTAAAACGTCTTGTTGGATGATCGGGAATACCTCGGATGATGTAACCTACGTGTTGCTAACGGGATTTCCCACGGTCTAAATGAAAGTGTGGAACTCATTTAGTTGAGTTTAGCAAATTCATACGGACTAAGTGAATCCGATAAAAATAACGATGCCGGAAGAATGGAACAGTGGGATCTTAACCGGTGTTGTTATAATCAACTTTAAGATTTGTTTTAATTAAAACATAAAAAAACACTTGGACTTTAAGATTTCTAAAACCAAACTCTTCTCTTCTCTTTTGATTACAATCTTCTAAAACTAAACCTCTGCAACAACAAGGAGTTAGAAGCATGGTGGGCAGCACGGCCATCGTCGTCAGCAAAACTGAAATCTACATCAACAAAACCATTCTTAGAATTAAATAACCAATCCATAGGATTTCGAGGTAGTTTGCCTAGTGCAACATAAATCCTCAACTTTTCGTTAGGCATTTGCATAATCATGTTATGTAAATTAAGCCCTAACCGGTTTAGGACTCCGAGGTAGTCGTTTGGTACTACATAAACCCTCACATCTTCGAGGCTATTTGCATGACTGCGTCATACAAATATAAGTCCTAATTAATTAAAATTGGCAGGATCAAAACATTAAATAAACTCCCAAATTGAAGCCAAACAATAGGATAGTCGGGAAATTACCGAAGTTCGCTTCGAATCTGTGATTTCTCCTACCTTTCTTGCTTTGAATTCCCAAAATAAAATGTTCCAAATTTGATCCATTCCCTATTGAAATTCCAAAATTCAAATCCCTTGAAAACTTAAACTTTGAAATTCTTGAGAGCAGAACTACTGATTATTATCGAGAGTTTTCTTAGGTGATTCCCGTCACTTAAGATGTAATTAACTATAGGGGCTTGCCCTTATAGGGAATTTTAAGAACCCGAGTAATATAAACCCTGCTTAATTTCTTTGTATTAAGCAGGGGAACTTGTCGGCTTATAAAATTGGTTCGCAGACCAAATGGATGTCACAAATATTCTAGTTTATTTAATCGAGCCCCATCATCAAGTAGTGTGTCTATTCTTCGGGACAGATACACAGCTTGTGATGTGGCGCTCATTTATATAAACTATTTGGGATGTGAGATCGGTTTGATTTCATATCTTAAAACTTTTAAACTTAAAATTACTTTCAAAATCAAATGTTATCTTTTAAACTATATATATATTTAAATTAAATTTAAAATCTGAAAATTCGCCGACAATTTCTGTAGGCGACCCCCTTTTCAAAAAACAACACTCAACCTAAAAACATGCCAACAGTATCACATGTCCTATTATCAAGGAACAACTGCCAGTCTTCTAGAATGTTCAATAACCGCTCACTCCGTCAAAATAACCGATCAAACGTTGTCAAAAACTTGACAGTTTTTGTATCGAGTCTGGCGCTTAGGTGCCAACTTTTGGCGCCAGGCCATATTTTTTTATACTTTTTGTATTTTGCTCCATTTTTGCTCCTTTTTGCTCCTTTTCCTTTTTAGATCTTTTTACATCACCTACATCCAAAAACACACAAAATACCTTTCATTAAAGCATAATATCCTTAGAAATTAATAAGAATTAAGGCATAAAGAAATAGGTATTTTTTTATAGATCAAAATCCCCCAAACTTAAATGTTACTTGTCCTCAAGTAACTCTTTCTACTATATAAAATATATAACCTTTGGAATAAAAGATAAATATTTAAGATTCCTTATAATTTTTGATTTTATAAAGTCTTTAGTAAATTATTAACCCAATTTCACTAACTAGGTTTAATTTTAAGAATTTAAAGAATATTTAACTACCAAATCATAAGATTCCAAACTTTCCATCCATTTTGAAAATAATAGAAGTCTATTATATTAAGCTTTCATAGATTATTTACAAGAAAAAAATCTTCTTGAAAAATTTTTTCTAAATAAATATTTATGTATAAAAATTAAGTAAAATATGTAACTAGTTTTCTTCCTATAAGAAAATTCAAGTGAAGCCAATTTTTGATTAGGCATTTTCTCAAGCTTCTCCTCTCTTCTCTTTTTTTTCTTTTCTTTTTCTTTTTTTTTTATATAGAGAGGATTACTATATCTGGATAGCCTGTTAATGGTTTTGAACTTCACTATCCTTAACTTATATTTTCAAAACTTATACATTTCCACTTAATTATTATAACATAAATAAGAATTCAAAAAGATTTCCAATCTTTTCTTTTTCAAGTGATAATTTTTTATTACTTAATATTTCTAAAATTCTATTATTTCTATCATGAATAGAAAAATTCTTTATCTTATTCTTCTTTAAGTTAAATAATTCTATTCTTAAAATAAATCAAAGTTAGTAAAGTTTTTGGTTAATTTTCGCTAATTTGTTTATAATTTCAAAAATAAAAGTGGTCTCAAATAAATTCTTCATTCCTTAAGTTATAGTAAAAAGTTTTTATTTTTATGAAAATATTAGCTCTTTAAGGACAAATAAAATTTAATTTTGAATGGATTTTCCCTTCCCCCAAACTTAAGTTTTGGTATACTATGATAATTTGAAAGTATGAGAGAAAGAAAATCATAAGAATTTTTAATAAGTGTGTAAAAACAATCTTAAAAAGAAAAATTAACTTCTATCATGCTTTTATGAATAATTAAGATAAAATTTAAACATGTATAAAAAGTAAGCAGGCTAATTTTATGATGATACTAAATTTGAAACAGAATTTAAACAGAGCAAAATTACTAATTACTAAACAGTAGACTAAAACAACATTTAAATTAATTCTAACTTCCGTCTCAACACAATATACTAAGAATATTTTAACAATAGAATCTTAACACTAATCAATCAACATACATCAAACACAAAACTAAACAAACAAAACAAACAAAACAATCTAATAGAGTAGCTCATCATAAAGATCAATAACTACTAGTCACTAGCTGTAGCCTCATCATCATCATCATCATCAAAGGAAAATTCTACGTCCTTAGGATCAACAAATGGTGTGAATCTAGGAAAAGTAGGGAAACTAACATCATGTTCACCCTTCAGAAATCTGACTAGGGCTTCATCATACTCAGCATCATAACTACTCTTCCTCTGGGTATAATCAGATAAATGATCTAGTTTCCTATCAATAGTATCAATCCTGCAGTGAGTTTGAAATAACTCCTGCTGCTGCTCTAAAAACTGATCATGCATTGATTCCCGAAATCTGATGGTGGCTCAGCAGAAGTAGAGGGTCGAGAAGTAGAAGGTCTACCTGGAGTATGTGCAGAAGTAGAAGGAGCGGTCGATCTCTTCCCTCGAAGACGATCATAGATACTAATACTCTCCTGCCCAATTGGCTTGGTAGACTTTAACTTCTCCTCAGAAATATCAGCAATGACTCCATTACTAACACATAGTGAATAGATCAGAGATGGGAATCCCAATCCAACAGAAGTGCTGGACCTCGCGAGTAGAATCCACGGAATCATAAATAATACTCCCGACATCGATAGGCTTCCTCTCCCGAATGCGAGTAGTTTAAGATCGCTCGATCTCTAGTCACTTCACTCAAGTGGTTGGAAGGTAACAATCTTGCAGAAATAAAATAGTGTCATGCTTTAGAAATATCATTTAATTCGGAGGATTTAAAGTTTACCCTTTTTCCGTTCCTGATCTTCCAAGATCCCGTACCGTCAGTCAGATAAGCAATGATCATATCCAAATCTCCCTCAGATGGTGATAATCCAGAATAATAGCACTCAATAGTCGGTGGCAGGCCATAAAATATGTTGATTCTTTCTATACTAAATCCTACTCCGATTCCTCTGACAAAGACTTCATAATCTTCGGCATCCAGAAAATTTGCATAAAATTCTCGAACAATCGGGATAACAGCAACAGTAGTAAAATAACAAAATTGTTGCCAATTGTGTGCAACAATAGTGTTTTCGATCATTTCTACAGGATGATAGAAACTTCGTTCAGAAATGAACTTTCTGGACGTCGCAAATTCATGGAAGCGAAAATGCGCAGCCGCAGTAGAAAATTTGCTGCTATCAAAGTTATCTCGTGCCTTCCCGCGTTTAGATTTTGGAGCCATCTAAACGTGAAAGAAAACAAGAACAAATTTATGAATCAAAGATTTAAACTCTTTTTAAGTTTATAAAACTTAAAATAAGTTTAACAATCCAAAGAAATCACTAAAAATCAAAAAAAATTTCAAAATTTTTGGTTCTTAGCAAAACCTAGGGAAATCTATGGTGAAAATCTAAAATAAATGGTTTAAAGTGTAGATCTGACCTTGAGACGAAGAAATCGAGTGGTTTCGCGCTCAAATCCTTGATGTTTTGACCTCAAAATGGATCTAGAAGATGTATTTTCGCAAAAATGGGGAAGAAGATGAAGCTTAGGCGTCAAAAATGGCTTTTTGGGGGTTATTTAAGTAAATTTTCAGATACAGGCTGAACTAGCGCTTAGGCGCCGAATTCTGGAGCTTAGGCGCCAGACTCGCCTTTCACAAAAAAATTATTTTTAAATTTAATTTTCCACCAAAATTCATAAATTCAACTTCCAATTACTCATATCAGAGTAGGGCTTCAGTTTCTAACTTCCACAACATTTTTAAAAAATTTATAAAAATTAAATATTAAATCCGCCAATCAAACATAAGGTTTCAATCAAACTCACTAAATTCCATTTATAACCTTTAATAATGACTCAATACATTCCAGATAAGTATTATATTTGATTCAAGTTCCTAATACACACTCAAACACAACAATTTCTAAGCAAAAACAACACACATTGAACATGAAAGCAAATACACAAACAAACATAATCGATTCTCTAAATCGATACAACGACTTAACAAACCAGATAACTATCTCATTACCATAATATTCTAATCTTCACAAGGGAAATTGTGTATTCCACTTGGAAAGAACACTAACGCTCTCGAGAAATCCATAGCCGTCTTTTCGTCAATCAACTTGTTCTTCGCATACATTTCAACTTGAGCATCTTGATAAGCCGCAAAATGATCAAATTGAAGTTTCATTTGCCATTCTAGATGTTCTACTTGATGAAACATCTCATGAAGGCGATCTCTAATGCTTTTAAACTCCGCTTCAAACTTATCCAAACGACTAGAAATTTTCTCTAAACTTACAGCGATGAAACCTTTGAAGTGGGGTTGAGGATCCTTTGAAACCTTGTCCCTAGCTTCTTCTCCATGATTTCTTCCTTCCATTTCTTCAAAAATTTCTCAAATCTCTCAAGAATGAAGTGCAAGGGACGTAATTTGGATTGCTTGATGGATAGGGAAGAAGATAGGTTGATTTAAAGCGGAAAATCGTGTGAAAAACTGAAAATTTTCAGTTTTTGCACGACCCAGTAACCGTGGCGCTTAGGCGCCGAATCTGGTGCCTAGGCGCCGGACCTATTGATACATAGTTGATTTTGGCGCTTAGGCGCTGAATTCAGCGCCTAGGCGCCGGAACTATGTTCAAATCCTTTTCGCCTAATCGTCAAATTTCAAAATTTTGTTCTCCAAGATAGGTAAATTATACTGGTAGGAGTAATTTAGACTCAATAACTCATATTGTAAACAATCATAATGAAAGTTAACTTGATCTCCTTTTTACTCATATTCAAAATAGAGTGATCCTATTTTTAAATCTTACATACTTCAAAATAATATTCAGCCTAAGTCAACAAAGACTTATGAGCATCAAATTTTTCTAAAGTAATATAAAATTAATCAAGATCGAGGCATAACCTTACATTAAAACACAAAACACTCATAAACAAAGATAATTATGGGTTGCCTCCCACAAAGCACTTGGTTTAACGTCGTCAGCCCGACTTAAGTAAATCTTTAATCAGGTTGACTCAATTCATAAGCCTCTTTATAAATCTTTTTAATATCTCCCAAATAAGGCTTCAATCTTACTCCATTTACTTTAAAAATTTTTCCTGTTTTGGGATCTTTAATATCCACAGCTCCATAATGGTATACTTTCTCAACTAAATAGGGTCCAATCCATTTAGATCTTAATTTTCCAGGAAAAAGTTTTAAACGAGAGTTAAACAGTAATACTTTTTGTCCATGCTCAAAAATTTTTCCTGAAATTTTCTTATCATGCAACATCTTCATTTTCTCTTTATAAATTATCGCATTTTCATACGATTCGTTTCTTATTTCTTCCATCTCATTTAGTTGCAATAATCATTTTTGTCCTGCTTTATTCAAATTAAAATTAAACTCCTTTATCGCCCAATAAGCTTTATGTTCAAGTTCTACAGGTAAGTGACAATGTTTACCATAAATTAACCGGTAAGGTGACATTCCGATTGGTGTCTTATAAGTCTGTTCTATAAGCCCATAATGCAGAATCAAGTCTATCAACCCAATCAGTTCTTTTAGGATTAACAGTCTTCTCTAAAATTCTTTTAATTTCTCTGCTTGATACTTCAGCCATTCCACTAGTTTGTGGGTGATAAGCAGTTGCAATTCTATGTTTGATTCCAAATTTTTGTAGTAATGATTGAATTATTATACTCCTGAAATGACTTCCACCATCAGTGATAATTATCTTAGGCATTCCAAATCTTGAAAATATCATTTTCTTTAAAAATTTAGAAACACTATTGGAATCACGGTTTGGTAAAGCAACAGCTTCAATCCACTTTGAAACATAATCAACTGCTAATAAAATATAAATTTTTCCGGATGATGGAACAAATGATCCCATAAAGTCTAAACCCCATATATCAAAAATTTCAACTTCCAATATATAGTTTAAAGGCATTTCATCCTTCCTAGATATATTTCCCATCCTTTGACATCGATCACATGTTTTCACATATTGCCTCACATCTTTAAATAAGGTAGGCCAATAAAATCCGAATTTAAAATTTTAAATGCAGTTTTATCTATGCCAAAGTGTCCTCAAAATCGGAATCATGACATTTTTGAATAATAGCAAAAGTTTACTCATAAGGTACACATCTTCGAATCATAGAATCTTTACCAATTTTAAATAAATGAGGTTCTTCCCAAATATAAGATTTAGCATCATATTTAAATTTCTTAATAAATTTGTTATCCAAGTCATAAGGCAAAATATTGCTAACTAAATAATTAACAATATCAGCATACCAAGGTGTTTTGTATCCTTGAATAACATATAAAGATTCATCAGGGAATTTCTCATTTATATTTTCTTCCGAAATAATATCATTTTTAATTCTAGACAAATGATCAGCAATTTGGTTTTCAGTTCCTTTTCTATCTACTATTTGAAAATCAAATTCTTGTAGAAGTAAAAACCATCTTATAAGTCTAGGTTTAGAATCCTTCTTAGATAATAGATATTTAATAGCAGAATGATCAGTATGAACTATGCATTTAGTACCAAGAAGATAAGGTCTAAATTTATCGAAGGCATATACTATAGCTAGAAGCTCTTTCTCAGTGGTAGTGTAATTTCTTTGTGTTTCAGTGAGAGTTTTACTAGCATAATATACAACTTTGAAAATTTTCTCATATTTTTGTCCTAATACAACTCCAATTGTAAAATCTCTTGCATCACACATTAATTCAAAAGATTTATTCCAATTAGGTGCAACAATGATAGGTGCAGTTATTAATTTTTCTTTTAGAATTTTAAAAGCATTAATACATTCTTTATTAAATTCAAAATTTGCATCTTTTTCTAATAAATGACAAAGAGGTTTAGCAATTTTAGAAAAATCCTTTCTGTATCTTCTATAAAATCCAGCATGACCTAGAAAACTTCTCACATCAGTAACAGTAGTAGGTGGTTGCAATTCAGCAATAATTTTCACTTTTGCTTGATCTACTTCCATCCCTATGTGACCAAGTACAATGCCTTCAGTGACCATGAATTGACATTTTTCCCAGTTAAGAACTAAATTTGTTTCTTCACATCTTTTCAGAACTTTGGCTATGTTTTCCAAACAATATTCAAAAGAAGCTCCAAAGACTGAAAAATCGTCCATGAATATTTCAATTCATTTGTCAATCAAATCACAAAATATTGACATCATACTTCTTTGAAAAGTTGCAGGTGCATTACATAAACCAAAAGACATTCTTCTAAAAGAAAATGTTCCATAAGGACTTGTAAATGTTGTCTTTTCTTGGTCCTCAGGAGCAATAAGTAATTGATGATAACTAGAATATCCATCCAGAAAACAAAAATATGAGTGTCCAGCTAATTTATCGAGCATTTGATCCAAGAAAGGTAAAGGAAAATGATCATTTCTAGTGGCTTTATTTAATCTCCTATAGTCAATACAAATTCGCCATCCAGTAACTTGTCTTGTAGGAATAAGTTCATTTTTATCATTAACAATGATAGTTACACCTCCTTTCTTCGGAACACAATGAATAGGACTTACCCATTGACTATCCAAAATAGGATAAATAATACCAGCATCTAACCACTTAATAATTTCTTTTTTAACATCCTCTTTCATGATAGGATTTAATCTTCTTTGCGATTCTATAGTAGGTTTAAAATTTTCTTCCATTAAGATTCTATGCATGCAAATGGAAGGGCTTATTCCTCTTATATGAGCAATAGTCCAACCAAAAGCTTTCTTATAATTCTTTAACACACCTAAGTAGTTTTTCTTCTTGATCTTTACTCAGTTCAGAAGAAATAATAACAGGTAAAGTTAACGAATTTCCAAGAAACACATATTTTAAATGGGAATGTAACATTTTTAATTCCAGTTCAGGGGCTTTTTTAATTGATGGTAAAAGTATATCATTTTGAGTTATGTCTAAAGTTTCCCAATTATCTTTAATAAAATGAGTCTCTTCTTCTTCTTCTACTACATCTTTATCAGTTAAAAATTCAAATTTTTCTTCAGAAATGACTTTACATTTTTCTTGATAATGTTTTTCAATTAAATAATCAATTATATCCATTTGATAACATTTCTCTTTATCAGGGTACTTCATTGATTTAAGAACATTGAATTTAATTTCTTGATCATTAACTCTCATGGTTAGTTCTCCTTTTTGCACATCAATCATAGCTCGTCCGGTAGCTAGAAAAGGTCTCCCTAAAATAATAGGTATCTCTTTATCTTCTTCCATATCAAGTACTATGAAATCTACAGGGAAGATAAATTTATTTACTTTAACAAGGACATCCTCTATAACTCCTTTAGGATAAGTGATAGATCTATCAGCTAACTAAGGGTTACAGTGGTGGGAGTAATATCTCCTAAATCCAATCTTCGAAAGATAGAAATAGGCATGAGATTAATACTTACTCCTAAATCACATAAAGCTTTTCCACAAAATTTTTCTCCAATAGCATAGGGTATAGTGAAACTTCCAGGATCCTTAAGCTTTTCAAGTAATTTCTTTTGAATTATTGCACTGCATTCTTCACTTAATGCAACAGTTTCAAAAGCTTCAAATTTTTGTTTTTTGCTTAAAATATCCTTCATAAATTTTGCGTAAGTTGGCATTTGTTCCAAAGCTTCAGCAAAAGGTATGTTAATAGTAAGTTTCTTAAAAATTTCAAAGAACTTAGAAAATTGATGATCTAATTTCTGCTGTTTTAGTCTTTGAGGAAAAGGTGGTGGTGGTTTTTCAACTTCCACATTAACAGGTATAATAGTCTGATCTTAGCTAGGAGAGAGAGTTTCTTTAGGTTTTTCAATCTCTTCAACCTCAATCTCTTTTTCAATTTCATTTTGCATTCTTTCTTTTAATTCCTTTCCACTTCTAAGTTGCACAGCTTTAACTTGTTCATGTTCTTTTCCAGTTTCTTTACGATTAATTTCAACATTACTAGGAAGTGTTCCTACAGGTCTGTTATTAATTAAAGTGGCAATTTGCCCCCATTTGATTTTCAATATTACGAATAGCAGTATTTCGATTTTGTAATTGATTATTCATTTGTAAAATTAATTCTTCTATTGATAACTTTTTCTGTTGATTATTAAATCCAGGAGGTTTATAATTTGAATTAACTTAATTATTCCAATTTCCGAGTGGGATGAGATTGATTATTACCCCATTGTTGTTGTGAATTATTCCGGTTAAAATTAGGATGATTTTTCCACTCGGGATTATAATAATTTGAATAAGGATTATTTTTACTTGCAATAGCTTGTAAAGTTTCAATAGTTTGAGAATCTTCAATATTAGCAGAGTTATTATGCGAAATATTAATTGCAAAATTATCTAATTTCTTAGACATTGCTGCAACTTGTGAAGCTAAGATAGAAAATGCTTCATTATCGTGAATACTTTCCATCTTTTTAGGATTAATCCTTTCGGAAGGCCATTAAAAATTTTTATTAACCATTTCTTCAATTAAAGTGTAAGCTTCTTCAAATGATTTAGACATTAAAGAACCTCCAGCAGCAGCATCAATAATTGATTTCAAAGATCCAATTAATCCATTATAAAATGTTTGAATAATCAACCAATCAGGTAAAGCATGATGAGGACATTTTCTTAGTAGTTCTTTAAATCTTTCCCAAGTTTCATATATTGTCTCCCCGTCAAATTGACTAAACGAAGTAATATCATTTCCTAATTTAGCAGTTTTAGAAGGAGGAAAATATTTAGCAAGGAATTTTTGTGTCATTTCAGCCCATGTTTTAATAGAACCGATCGCTAATGAGTTTAACCACATCTTTGCTTTATCTCTTAAAGAAAAAAGAAAGAGTCTAAGTCTAATAGCATCATCAGAAACATTGTTATATTTAAAGCTAGCACAAAGTTCTAAAAAACTAATAAGATGTAAATTTGGATCCTCATTTGGTGATCCACTAAATTGATTATTTTGTACCATTTGAATAATAGACGGTTTAAGTTCAAAAGTATTAGCATCTACAGTAGGTATTTGAATACTACTATGAAGTTCATCAACTGTAGGGTTAGCATAATCCCTTAATGGTTTATAAACATTTTGATCATTAAGTTCAATTAGATTTTGTAAAGTAGCCATTTCTTGAAATTTTTGAATTTGTTTTCCCTTTTTAATTTTTCTAATTGTTCTTTCTAATTCAGAATCTAAAGGTATTAATCCTTCAGAACCAAATCTTCGCATAAACCAAGGAATAAAATATATATCTCTTTTTTGTAATATATATATATATATATATATATATATATATATATATATATATTATAAGAAAATTTATACAATTCTATTTTTCTTCCCCGACAACGGCGCTAAAAACTTGACTCGACCAAGTAATAATGCGGTAATAGTCGCTTCCAAAAGATGGCCAAAATCTTGACTTAATTTATAAATAGCGGCTAGTGTATAAAATCAAAATGATGTAAATTTAGAAAATATTTTTACACACTAGGGGTACTACGCAAGTATACGTATCATTTCAAGTAATATAGGGCTTCGAAACAAAGACCCCAGTATCGATCCCACATGGAAGAATTATTGCTTTAAATTTTCTAAAATAAAAAAAAATATTTTTATCTTTTAATTTAATTATAAATTACTATTAATTTACTAGATGCAAATAAAGAAAACAATAATAAGAAAATGATTTATTAAAACTATATAAAATAAACAACTTTCTTTCTTTCAATTAATATAAGATTTTTAAGATAATTTAATATTCGTTGGAGAATTTGATTTATGGTATTGTGCCAAATAGAAGCATTCTTATTCTTTACCCTTTGATCCATGCACAAAGAACATTAGCTAATTTACAGATCAGGTCCGGATGTATTGTTAGTAGAATGGGTTAATCTAGGCTCACACTTCTAGATGTCAAAGGGTGGCTATGGTCGGCCCTACTAGTGACCCTTTCCTAATCTATAAATCAAATTATAAGAATTTAGTATGTCACTCTAAAAACTTATCAATTCTACGCCCTTTAAATCTTATATTCCTATTTATTTGCACTTCACCTTGAATAGCGCGCACAAGGCCTTCGACTACCCAAGGATTCATGTGACATTTACATGTTAAGAGTTCTTCTCCTTGAGGTCTCAAAACTCTTCGACGGGTTTTAACAATTTAAATTGCCAATTTAAAAAGTAAAGTAAGATCGAGTATTAATGTCATCACAATGTTTTGAAAATATTTTGAATTTCAATTCCCCATCGAATCTTTATATTATCTTATCTATCTCTTCATAATTGAAGGAAGAAAGTAAACTAACTACTCGGAACACATTGAAAATAAACGTGCAAAACATAATAAATAAACTTTGAATCGAAATATAAAAATACTTATCTCGAAATATTTCTTCTACGGATCTTCGATTCCTACCGACTCCACAGTGTAATGAACTCCGGATGCAACAACTTGAAAAAAAACTCACTAAACTAAACAAAAGTGGCCCTAAATTTCTCTCTCACAGGATGAGAGATCCTAAAGTGGATAAGAGAAAGGGTTACAATGGGAGGGGCACGTTTTCTGAAGAAATTGACCCCTATTTGTAGGCTTCAAGGGTTGCCTTGAGGCACCTCTTCAAAACATGTCCACATTCAATGAATCTTCTAGAAGGTCGGTCTGGCGCCTAGGCACCGGAATCTGGTGCCTAGGCGCCGGACACCGCGTCCAGTTCATCATACCTCTTCACTTTGGCTTGCACCTCTTCGCGATTAAAACCGTTTTGGAGCGTCCAAATGCAATGTATCACATGTCCTATTATCAAGGAACAACTGTCAGTCTTCTAGAATGTCCAATAACTGCTCACTCCGTCAAAATAACCGATCAAACGTTGTCGAAACTTGACCGGTTTTGTATCGAGTACGGCGCTCAGGCGCTGACTACGGCGCCTACGCGCCAGGCCATATTTTTTATACTTTTTGTATTTTGCTCCATTTTTGCTTCTTTTTGCTCCTTTTTCCTTTTTAGACCTTTTTACATCACCTACATCCAAAAACACACAAAATACATTTCATTAAAGCATATATCCTTAGAAATTAATAAGAATTAAGACATAAAGAAATATGTATTTTTTTATAGATCACCCGATAGGTGAACTTTTGATCAAAAAGTCAAGTTTAGTTAAAATGGTCAATTTCCGACCCAATGACCAACCCATTGACCCAATAGGTTAACTTTTGACCAAAAAGTCAACTTTGGTCAAAATGGTTATACCTTGACCCGATAACTAACCCATTGACCCAATATGTCAACTTTTGACCAAAAAGTCAATTTTGGTCAAAATAGTCAAATTTTGACCTAATGACCCCCCATTAACCAAATAGGTTAACTTTGGTCAAAATGGTCAAATTTTGACCCAATGACCAACCCGCTGGCCAAATTGGTCAAATTTTTACCAAAAAGTCAACTTCTTGGTCAAAATAGACAATTTTTGACCTAATGACCAATTATTAACCCAATAAGTAAATCTTTGACCAAAAAGTCAACTTTAGTCATAATTGTCAATCCTTGACCCAATAACTAACCCACTGACCCAATAGATCGACTTTTGACTAAAAAGTCGGTTTTGGTCAAAATAGTAAATTTTGACATAATTACCGATTATTGACCCATTAGGTCGACTTTTGAAAAAAAAGTCAATTTTCGACCTAATGACCACCTCATTGACCCAAAAGGTCAACTTTTGACCAAAAGTCAAATTTGGTCAAAATGGCCGATTTCCGACACAATGACCTAAATGTCGACTTTGGTGAAAAAGTTCGATCCTTCATCCGATGACCGACCAATTGACCCATTTTGTTAACTTTTTACTAAAAAGTCAACTTTGGCCAAAATGGTTAATCCTGGAACCAATGACCAACCTATTGACCCAATAGAGTCGACTTTTGACCAAAAAGCGATTTTGCTCAAAATTATCGATTTTGACCTCTTGACCAGCCTCATTGACCTAAATAAGTCAAATTTTGACAAAAGACAACTTTGGTCAAAATAGTCAATCCTTAACCCAATGACCAACTCATTGACCCGATAGGTCAACTTTTGATTAAGCGATCAATTTTGATTAAAATAGATCAATTTTGCTTAATGACCGATTTTTGACCCGAGTAAACCGATCTTTGACCAAACGATCGACTTTGGTCAAGATGATTAATCTTTGACCTAATGCTCGACCCATTGACCCGATAGGTCATCTTTTGACCAAAAAGTCAACTTTGGTCAAAATGGTCGATCCTTGACCCAATGACCAACCCATTGGCCTAATAGGTCAACATTTGACCAAAAAGTCAATTTTGGTCAAAATAAACAATTTTTGAATTAATGACCCAAAAAGTAAATCTCTGACCAAAAAGTTAATTTGGTCAAAATGGTCAATCCTTGATCCAATGACAAACCCATTAACCCAATAGGTCACCTTTTGACCAAAAAGCCAATTTTGGTCAAAATAGTCAATTTTTTAATTAATGACCAATTATTGACCCAATAAGCTAATCTCTAACCAAAAAGTGAACTTTGGTCAAAATGAGTCGATCCTTGACTTAATGATAAACCCATTGACCCAATATTTTTATTTATAATTTATTTAATTAATAAATATTTTTATAATTAAATTATATTTATAAATAATATACTATACTCAAAACATTTAAAATAAAAAAATTTTATTATATATATATATATGCATATATTTATTTATTTATTTATTTATATATACATATATTTATATTTTCTTTATAATTTATTTAACTATTAAATATTTTTATATTTAAATTATATTTATAAATAATATACTTATACTTAAAATATTTAAAATAAAAAAATAATATTATATAAATTTATGTATATATATATATACATACCATTTTGACCAAAGTTGACTTTTTGGTCAAAAGTTGACCTATTGGGTTAATGGGTGGTCATTAGGTCAAAAATTGACTATTTTGACCAAAATTGACTTTTTGGGCAAAGGTTGTCCGTTGGGTCAATGTGTTTGTCATTTGGTGAAGGATTGATTATTTTGGCAAAAATTAACTTTTTGGTCAGAGATTGACTTATTTGGTCATTAATTGGTCATTAGGTCAAAAATTGACTATTTTGGCCAAGATTGAATTTTTGGTCAAAAGTTAACTCATAGGGTCAACGAGGAGGTCATTGGTCAGAAATTGACCATTTTCACTAAAGTTGACTTTTTGGTCAAAAGTTGACATATTTGGCCAATGTGTTGGTAATTGGATCAAGAAGTTGACCATTTTTACCAAGGATGACTTTTTTGGTCAAAAGGTGACCTATTGGGTCAATGGGTTGGTCATTAGGTCAAAAATTGTCCATTTTGACCAAAGTTGACTTTTTCGTCAAAAGTTGACCTAAGGGTCAATTGGTGGTCATTTGGTCAAAAATTGACTATTTTGACCAAAATTAATTTTTTGGTCGAAAGTTGACTGTTAGGTGCATGGGTTTGTCATTGGATCAAGGATTGACCATTTTGACTAAAGTTTCTTATCCGATCGAGATTGACTTATTGGGTCGATAATTGGTCATTAATTCAAAATTTTTTTATTTTGACCGAAATTGACTTTTTGGTCGAATGTTGACTATGAGGCCGATGGGTTGGTCATTGGGTCGAGGATTGATCATTTTGACCAAAGTTGACTTTTTGGTCGAAAGATTTCTATTGGGTCGATGGGTTGGGCATTAGGTCGAAGATTAACCATCTGACCAAAGTTGACTTTTGGATCGAGATTGGTTTACTGGGTAAAAAATTGGTCATTAGGTCGAAAATTGATTATTTTAATCAAAATTGACTTTTTGGTCGAAGTTGACATATTGGGTCAATGGGTTGGTCATTGGGTTAAGCATTGACAATTTTGGCCAAAGTTGTCTTTTGGTCAAAATTTGACCTATTTAGGTTAATGAGGCGGTCAGTAGATCAAAAATTGATAATTTTGAGCAAAATTGACTTTTTGGTCAAAAGTTGACCTATTGGGTCAATAAGATGGTCATCGGGTCGTGGATTAACTATTTTGGCCAAAGTTGACCTTTTAGTCAAAAGTTAACAAATTGGGTCAATGGGTTGGTCATTGGATGAAGGATTGACCATTTTCACCAAAGTTGACATTTAGGTCATTGTGTCAGAAATTGACCATTTTGACCCAATTTGACTTTTTGGTTAAAAGTTGACTGTTTGGGTCAATAACTGGCAATTATGTAAAAAATTTACTATTTTGACCAAAATTGACTTTTTGGACAAAAGTCGATATATTGGGTGGTCAAAAGTTGACTTTTGGTCAAAAGTTGACCTATTTAGTCAACGAGTTGGTAATTGGGTCAAGAATTGAACATTTTGATCAAAGATGACTTTTTGGTCAAAAGTAGACTGTTAGGTCGATGAGTTGGTCATTGGGTAAAACATTGACCATTTTAACCAAAGTTGACTTTTTGGTCGAAAGTTGACTATTTGGTTAATGAATTGGTATAATTATGTATACATACATAAATATATATATGTAAATTTATGTATATATATATATATATATATATATATATATATATATATATATATATATATATATATATATATATATATATATATATATATATATATATATATATATATATATATATACATATATATATATATATATATATATATATATATATATATACATATATATATATATACAAAAATTTACATATATATATATATAATATTATTTTTTTAATTTAAATATTTTTAGTAAAGTATATTATTTATAAATAAAATTTAATTATAAAAGGATTTAATAATTAAATAAATTATAATTAAATATATATATATATATATATATATATATATATACAAATATATAACTTTATTTAATACTAATTTTTTTAACTATTTTAAATATAGTATATTATTTATAAATATAATTTAATTACAAAAATGTTTAATAGTTAAATAAATTATAAATAAATAAATATATATGTGTATATATAAATATAAATATATATACATATATATATATATATATATATATATATATAAATTATATATAAAATTATTTTTTTATTTCAAATAATTTAAGTATAGTATATTAATTATAAATATAATTTAATTATAAAAATATTTAATAGTTAAAAAAATTAAAAATAAATAAATAATATAATATTATTTTTTTAAAAAATAATTTTAAGTATAGTATATTATTTGTAAATATTATTTAATCATAAAAATATTTAATAATTAAATTAAATATAAATATATATATATATATATATATATATATATATATATATATATATATATACATATATAAAATATTTTTTTATTTTAAATGTTTTAACTATAGTATATTATTTATAAATATAATTTAATTTAAAAAGTAATTAATAATTAAATAAATTATAAATAAAAAAATATACATAGTTATATATAAATAAATATATGTATATATATATATATATATATATATATATATATATAATATTAAGTTTTTTATTTTAAATGTTTAAAGTATAGTATATATATTTATTTAGCATTGTTTTTTTATTTTAAATATTTTAAGTATAGTATATTATTTGAAAATATAATTTAATCATAAAAATATTTAATAGTTAAATAAATTATAAATTAATAAATTTATATCCGTATATATAAATATAATTATATTTATATATAAATATATATACATATACATATATATATATATATATATATATATATATATATATATATATATATATATATATATATAATATTATTTTTTTATTTTAAATATTTTAAGTATAGTATATTATTTATAAATATAATTTAATTATAAAAATATTTAATAATTAAGAAAATTATAAATAAATATATATATATATATATATAGAGGTACATAAATATATATTTATATATAAAAAAAATTATTTAATAATAATTTTTTTATTTTAAATATTTTTAGTACAGTATATTATTTATAAATATAATTTAATTATAAAAATATTTAATAATTAAGAAAATTTTAAATAAAAAAATATATATAGAGGTACATAAATATATATTTATATATATAAAAAAATTTATTTAGCATTATTTTTTATTTTAAATATTTTAAGTATAATATAG
>CM040434.1:600000-632500 GCA_022702705.1 Papilionanthe hookeriana x Papilionanthe teres | reverse complement strand
TTATTTATAAATATAATTTAAATATAAAAATATTTAATAGATAAATAAATTTTAAATAAAAATATAACTATATGTATATATATATATATATATATATATATATATATATATTATTTTTTTATTTTAAATGTTTTTAGTGTAGTATATTATTTATAAATATAATTTAATTATAAAAATATTTATAAATAAAAATTTTGGTTCAATGGTTGTGTCATTGGGTCAAGGATTGACCATTTTGACCAAAGTTCACTTTTTGGTCAGAGATTAACTTATTGGGTCAATAATTGGTTATTAATTCAAAAATTGACTATTTTAAACAAAATTAGTTTTTTGGTCAAAAGTTGAACTATTGGGTCAATGGGTTTGTCATTGGATCAAGGTTTGATCATTTTGACCAAAGTTAACTTTTTGGTCAGAGATTGACTTATTGGGTCATTAATTTAAAATTTGTTTATTTTGACCAAAATTGACTTTTTCGTCAAATGTTGACCTATTAGGCCGATGGGTTGGTCATTGGGTCGAGGATTGACCATTTTGACCAAAATTAACTTTTTGGTCAAAAGTTGACCTATTGGGTCAATGGGTTGGGCAATAGGTCAAAGATTAACTATCTTGACCAAAGTTGATTTTTTGGTCGGAGATTGGTTTACTGGGTCAAAAATTGGTCATTAAGTCAAAAAATTAACTATTTTAATCAAAATTAACTTTTTGGTCAAAAGTTGACCTATTGGGTCAATGAGTTGGTCATTGGGTTAAGGATTGACTATTTTGACCAAAGTTGTCTTTTGGTCAAAATTTGACTGATTTAGGTCAATGAGGTGGTTAGTAGGTCAAAAATTGACAATTTTGAGCAAAATTGACTTTTTGGTCAAAAGTTGACCTATTTGGTCAATAGGTTGGTCATTGGGTCAAGGATTAACCATTTTAGCCAAAGTTAACTTTTTAGTCGAAAGTTAACAAATTAGGTCAATTGGTTGGTCATTGGATGAAGGATTGAACATTTTCACCAATGTTGACATTTAGGTCATTGTGTTAGAAATTGACCATTTTGACCAAATTTGACTTTTGGTCAAAAGTTGACCATTTGGGTCAATGATGTGGTCATTAGGTCAAAAATTGACAATTTTGACCAAAATTGACTTTTTTGTTCAAAAGTTGACCTAATGGGTCAACAATTGGTAATTATGTCGAAAATTTACTATTTTGACCAAAATTGACTTTTGGTCAAAAGTCGATCTATTGGGTCAGTGGGTTGGTTGTTGGGTCAAGGATTGACAATTATGACCAAAGTTGACTTTTTGGTCAAAGATTTTCTTATTGGGTTTATAATTGGTCATTAGGTAAAAAATTATCTATTTTGACCAAAAAGTTGACTTTTTGGTCAAAATTTGACCAATTTGGCCAACGGGTTGGTCATTGGGTCAGAAATTGACCATTTTGATCAAAGTTAACTTTTTGGTCAAAAGTTGACAAATTTGGTTAATAGGGGGCCATTAGGTCAAAATTTGACTATTTTGACCAAAATTGACTTTTTGGTCAAAAGTTAACATATTGGGTTAATGGGTTGGTTATTGGGTCAAGGTTTGACCATTTTGACCAAAGTTGAATTTTTGGTCAAAAGTTAACCTATTGGGTCAATGGGTTGGTCATTGGGTCGGAAATTGATCATTTTGACCATAGTTGACTTTTTGGTCAGATATTGACTTATTGGGTCTAAAATTGGTCATTAGGTCAAAAATTGATTATTTTGACCAAAATTAAATTATTTGTCAAAAGTTTACCCATTGGGTTAACGGGGTGGTCAGTGGGTCAGAAATTGACCATTTTGACCAAAGTTGACTTTTTGGTCAAAAGTTGACCTATTTGGTCAATGAGTTGGTAATTGGGTCAAGATTTGACCATTTTGACCGAAGAAAACTTTTTGGTCAAAATTTGATATATGTGGTCAACGGGTAGGTCATTGGGTCAAAAATTGACCATTTTGACCAAAGTTGACTTTTTGGTAAAAAGTTTACTTTTTATATAGTATAGTATAGTATTTCAAAATTTATATTATATAATTTTCTATTTTAAAGATTTTAAGTATAGAATATTATTTATAAATATTATTTAATTATAAAACTATTTAATAGTTAACTAAATTATAAATAAATATATGTAGGTATGTATATATATATATATATATATATATGTATATATATATATATATGTATATATATATATATATATATATATATATATATGTATATATATATATATATTACATATATATATATATATACATATATATATATATATACATATATATATATATATATATATATATATATATACATATATATATATATATATATATATATATATATATATATATATAGTTTTATTTTTGTTTTAAATATTTTAAGTATAGTATATTATTTATAAATATAATTTAATAATAAAAATATTTAATAATTAAATAAATTGTAAATTAAAATATATATAGGTATATATTAATATATATATACATATATAATATTATTTTTTATTTTAAATATTTTAAGCATAATATATTATTAGTAAATATAATTTAATTATAAAATTATTTAATAGTTAAAAAAATGATAAATAAATAAATAAATAAATAAATAATATATATATATATATATATATATATATATATATATATATATATATATTTATTTATATATAAATTTATATAACATTATTTTTTTTATTTTAAATATATTAAGTAATGTATATTATTTTTAAATATAATTTAATTACAAAAATATTTAATAGTTAAAAACATTATAAATATTTAAATAAATAAACATATATATATATATATATATATATATATATATATATATATATATATATATATATATATATATATATATATATTATAAATAAATAAATAAATAAACAAATAAATAAATAAACAAATATATATATATATATATATATATATATTTGTAAATAAATATATATATATATATATATATATATATATATATATATATATATATATAATAAATAAACAAACATATAAATATAAATAAATAAATAAATAAACAAATATATATATATATATATATATATATATATATATATATATATATATATATATATATATATATATATATATATATATATATATAATATTTTTAGTATATTATATTATTTATAAATATAAGTTTATTATAAATATATGTAATAATTAAATAAATTATAAATAAATATATATAGGTATATATTAATATTATTTTTTTATTTTAAATGTTTTAAGTGTAATATATTATTTATAAAGATAGTTTAATTATAAAAATATTTAATAATTAAATAAATTACAAATAAAAAAATATATATAGGTATATATTAATAAATTTATTTATATAAATATATATATATAAATTTATTTTACATTTTTTTATATTTTAAATATTTTAAGTATAGTATATTATTTATAAATTTAATTTATTTATAAAAATATTTAATAGTTAAATAAATTATAAATAAATAAATATATATGTGTATATATAAATATATATATATATTTATATATATATATAAATTTATATAATATTATTTTTTTATTTTGAATATTTTCAATTTAATATATTATTTTTAAATATAATTTAATTATAAAAATATTTAATAGTTAAAAAAACTATAAATAAATTTATATATTCATTATATATATATATATATATATATATATATATATATATATATATATATATATATATATATATATATATATATATATATCAATTTAAGTAATATTATTTTTTTATTTTAAGTTTTTTAAGTATAGTATATTATTTATAAATATAATTTAAATATAAAAATAGTTAATAGTTAAATAAATTTTAAATAAAAATATAAATATATGTATATATAAATAAATAAATAAATATATATATATATATATATTATTATTTTTATTTTAAATGTTTTAAGTATAGTATATTTATTATAAATATAATTTAATTATAAAAATATTTAATAATTAAATAAATTATAAATAAATATATTGGGTCGATGGTTTTGTCATGGGTCGAGGATTGACCATTTTGACCAAAGTTCACTTTTTGGTCAGAGATTAACTTATTGGGTCAATAATTGGTCATTAATTAAAAATTGACTATTTTGACAAAAATTAGCTTTTTCGTCAAAAGTTGACCTATTGGGTAATGGGTTTGTCATTGGATCAAGGATTGACCATTTTGACCAAAGTCAACTTTTTGGTCAGAGATTGACTTATTGGGTCCTTAATTCAAAAATTGTTTATTTTGACCAAAATTGACTTTTTATTTAAATGTTGACCTATTAGGCCAATGGGTTGGTCATTGGGTCAAGGATTGACCATTTTGACTAAAGTTGACTTTTTGGTCAAAAGATGACCTATTGGGTCAATGGGTTGGGCATTAGGTCAAAGATTAACCATCTTGACCAAAGTTGATTTTTTTGTCAGAGATTGGTTTACTGGGTCAAAAATTGGTTATTAAGTCAAAATTGACTATTTTAATCAAAATTGACTTTTTGGTCAAAAGTAGACCTATTGGGTCAATGAGTTGGTCATTGGGTTAAGGATTCACTATTTTGACCAAATTTGTCTATTGGTTAAAATTTGACCTATTTAGGTCAATGAGACGATCGATGAGTCGAAAATTGATAATTTTGAGCAAAATTGACTTTTTGGTCAAAAGTTGACCTATTGGGTCAATAGGTAGGTCATTGGGTCAAGGATTAATCATTTTGGCCAAAGTTGATTTTTTAGTCAAAAGTTAACAAATTGGGTCAATTGGTTGGTCATTGGATGAGTGATTGAACATTTTCACCAAAGTTGACATTTAGGTCATTATGTCAGAAATTGATCATTTTGACCAAATTTGACTTTTGGTTAAAAGTTGACCTTTTAGGTCAATGAGGTGGTCATTAGGTCAAAAATTGACAATTTTGACCAAAATTGACTTTTTTGTTCAAAAGTTGACCTAATAGGTCAAAAATTGGTAATTCTGTCAAAAATTTATTATTTTGACCAAAATTGACATTTTAGTCAAAAGTCAATCTATTGGGTCGGTGGGTTGGTTATTGGGTCAAGGATTGACAATTATGACCAAAGTTGACTTTTTGGTCAAAGATTTACTTATTGGGTTAATAATTGGTCATTAGGTCGAAATATGCTATTTTGACCAAAAAGTTGACTTTTTGGTCAAAATATGACCAAGTTGGCCAGCGGGTTGGTTATTGGGTCAAAAATTGACCATTTTGACTAAAGTTTACTTTTTTGTCAAAAGTTGACCGATTTGGTTAATGGGGGGTCATTAGGTCAAAATTTGACTATTTTTATCAAAATTGACTTTTTGGTAAAAGGTTGACATATTGGGTCAATGGGTTCGTTATTGGGTCAAGGTTTGACAATTTTGACCAAAGTTAGCTTTTGGTCAAAAGTTAACCTATTGGGTCAATGGGTTGGTCATTGGGTCGAAAATTGACTATTTAACTAAAGTTGACTTTTTGGTCGAAAGTTCACTTATTGAGTGAATGGGTTTCGAATTGGGTCGAAGTTTGACCATTTTGACCAAAGTTGACTTTTTGGTCGAGAGATTGGCTTCTTCGGGTCGATTATTGGTCATTTGGTCTAAAATTGTTATTTTGACCAAAATTGAATTTTTTGTCGAAAGTTAACCCATTGGGTCAATGGGGTGGTCATATGATCAGGAATTAACCATTTTTACCAAAGATGACTTTTTGTCAAAAGTTGACCTACTGGGTCAATGGGTTGCTCGTTGGGTCAAGGATAGACCATTTTGACCAAGGTTGACTTTTTGGTCAGAGATTGGCTTACTGGGTTAATAATTGGTCATTAGGTCGAAAATTGACTTTTTGTCCAAAATTTATTTTTTGGTCGAACGTTGACTCTATTGGGTCGATGTGTTGGTTCTTTGGGTCGAAAATTGATCATTTTGACGAAGTTGACTTTTTGGTCGAAAGTTGACTGTTGGGTCGATGGGTTGGTCATTGGGTCGAGGATTGATCATTTTGACCATAGTTAAATTTTTGGTCGAATATTGATTTATTGGGTCTAAAATTGGTCATTAGGTCGAAAATTGATTATTTTGACCAAAATTAAATTATTTGTCGAAAGTTTACCCATTGGGTCGACGGGGTGGTCGATGGGTCGAAATTGACCATTTTGACCAAAGTTGACTTTTGGTCGAAAAGTTGACTTATTTGGTCGATGAGTTGGTAATTGGGTCGAAGATTTGACCATTTTGACCGAAGAAAACTTTTTGGTCAAAATTTGATATATGGGGTCAACGGGTAGGTCATTGGGTCAAAAATTGACCATTTTGACCTAAGTTGACTTTTTGGTCAAAAGTTGACTTATCGGGTTAATGGGTGGTCATTAGGTCAAAAATTAACTATTTTGACCAAAATTGACTTTTTGGTCAAAAGTTGTCCTGTTGGGTCAATGTGTTTGTCATTGGGTGAAGGATTGATTATTTTGACAAAAATTAACTTTTTGGTCAGAGATTGACTTATTTGGTCATTACTTGGTCATTAGGCCAAAAATTGACTATTTTGACTGAGATTGAATTTTTGGTCAAAAGTTAACCCATTGGGTCAGAAATTGACCATTTTGACCAAAGTTAACTTTTTGGTCAAAAGTTGACATATTTGGCCAATGTGTTGGTAATTAGATCAAGAAGTTGACCATTTTTACCAAAGATGACTTTTTTGGTTAAAAGATGACATATTGGGTCAATGGGTTGGTCATTGCGTCAAAAATTGTCCATTTTGACCAAAGTTGACCTATTGGGTCAATCGGTGGTCATTTGGTTAAAAATTGACTATTTTAACCAAAATTGGCTTTTTGGTTAAATGTTGACCTATTGGGTCTATGGGTTTGTCATTGGATCAAGGATTGACCATTTTGACTAAAGTTGACTATTTGGTCAGAGATTGACTTATTGGTTCAATAATTGGTCATTAATTTAAAAATTTTTTATTTTGAACGAAATTGACATTTTGGTTAAATGTTGACCTATTAGAGCGATGGGTTGGTCATTGTGTCGAGGATTGATCATTTTGACCAAAGTTGACTTTTTGGTCGAAAGATGTCCTATTGGGTCGATGGGTTGGGCATTAGGTCGAAGATTAACCATCTTGACCAACGTTGACTTTTGGATAGAGATTGGTTTATCGGGTCAAAAATTGGTCATTAGGTCGAAAATTGACTATTTTAATGAAAATTAACTTTTTGGTCGAAGTTGACATATTGGGTCGATGAGTTGGTCATTGGGTTAAGGATTGACAATTTTGACTGAAGTTGTCTTTTGGTCAAAATTTGACCTATTTAGGTTAATGAGGCGGTCAGTAGGTCAAAAATTGATAATTTTGAGCAAAATTGACTTTTTGGTCAAAAGTTGATCTATTGGGTCAATTGATTGGTCATTGGGTCCAGGATTAACTATTTTGGCCAAAGTTGACTTTTTAGTCAAAAGTTAACAAATTGGGTCAATGGGTTGGTCATTGGATGAAAGATTGACCATTTTCACCAAAGTTGACATTTAGGTCATTGTGTCAGAAATTGACCATTTTGACCTAATTTGACATTTTGTGTCAATGAGGTGGTCATTAGGTCAAAAAATTGCCATTTTTTACCAAAATTGGCTTTTTTGTTCAAATGTTGACCTATTGGGTCAATAATTGGCAATTATGTAAAAAATTTACTATTTTGACCAAAATTGACTTTATGGAAAAAAGTCGATCTATTAGGTTGGTGGGTTGGTTATTGGGTCAAGGATTTACCATTTTGACCAAAGTTATTTTTTTGTTCAAAGGTTGACATGTTATATATATATATATTAATTTATTTATTAATTTAGATATATATTTATAAATTTACATATATGTATACATTATTTTTTTAATTTAAATACTTTTAGTAAAGTATATTATTTATTAATAAAATTTAATTATAAAATGATTTAATAATTAAATAAATTATAATTAAATATATATATAGGTATATATAAATATATATATATATAAATTTATATAAAATTATTTTTTTATTTCAAATATTTTAAGTATAGTATATTATTTATAAATATAATTTAATTATAAAAATATTTAATAGTTAAAAAAATTATCAATAAATAAATAATATAATATTATTTTTTTATTTTAAAAATTTTAACTATAGTGTATTATTTGTAAATATTATTTAATCATAAAAATACTTAATAAATTAATTAATTATAAATAAATATATATATAGGTGTATATACATATATATATATACATATATAAAATTTTATTTTTTTATTTTAAATGTTTTAACTATAGTATATTATTTATAAATATAATTTAATTTCAAAAGTAATTAATAATTAAATAAAGTATAAATAAAAAAATATATATAGTTATATATATATATATATATATATATATATATTATTTTTATTTTAAATGTTTAAAGTATAGTATATTATTTATAAATATAATTTAATTATAAAAATATAGAATAATTAAATAAATTATAAATAAAAATATTTATATAGGTATATATAAATTTATATATTGATATATATATTTATTTAAAATTATTTTTTTATTTTAAATATTTTAAGTGTAGTATATTATTTAAAAATATAATTTAATCATAAAAATATTTAATAGTTAAATAAATTATAAATTAATAAATTTAAATTTGTATATATAAATATATATATATATATATATATATATATATATATATATATATATATATATATATATATATATATATATATATATATATATATATATATATATATATATATTTTTTTTATTTTAAATATTTTAAGTATAGTATATTATTTATAAATATAATTTAATTATAAAAATATTTAATAATTAAGAAAATTATAAATAAAAAATTATATATAGAGGTACATAAATATATATTTATATATATAAAAAAATTTATTTAATATTTTTTCTTATTTTAAATATTTTAAGTACAGTATATATTATTTATAAATATAATTTAATTAAAAAATATTTAATATTTAAAAAAATTATAAATAAAAAAATATATATAGAGGTACATAAATATATATTTATATATATAAAAAAATTTATTTAGCATTTATTTTTATTTTAAATATTTTAAGTATAATATATTATTAATAAAAATAATTTAATTATAAAATAATGTAATGGTCAAAAAAATGATAAATAAATATATATATACATTTATAAATATATAGACACACACACACACACACACACACACACACACACACACACACACACACACACATATATATATATATATATATATATATATATATATATATATATATATATATATATATATATATATATATATATATATATATATATAATTTATTTATATATATGGATTTATTTATTTAATAGTATTTTTTATTTAATATATATATAGGTATATATATATTGATTTAATATTATTTTTTATTTTAAATATTTTAGGTATAGTTTATTATTTAAAAATATAATTTAATGATAAAAATGTTTAATAGTTGAATAAATTATAAATAAATAAATTTATATCTCTATATTTAAATATATATATATATATATATATATATATATATATATATATATATATATATATATATGTATATATAATAATATTTTTGATTTTATTATTTATTTAATATTATTTTACATAAATAATATTATTTACATAATATTATTATATATATATATATAAATTTATTTAATATTATTTTTTTATTTTAAATATTTTAAGTATAGCATATTATTTATATGTACAATTTAATTATAAAAATATTTAATAATTAAAAAATAGTAAATAAAAATATATATAGGTATATAAATATATATATATATATATATATATATATATATATATATATATATTTTATTTAATATTATTTTCTTATTTTAAATATTTTAAGTATAGTATATTATTATTTTAAATATAATTTAATTATAAAAATATTTAATAGTTAAACAAAATTATAAATATATATATATATATATATAGTATATATATATATATATATATATATATATATATATTAAAGAATGAGCTACTCGTGGCTCCTTTCGTGTTGAAATAGGAAAAACAGGTACAAAAGAGGAGGGAAAGAGGATCCCTATCTATAACTAAATAAAACAACACAGTATCGCACCCATAATGGTTCCTCCTTCCAAAGAACAACTCAACGGGATGCAAAAAAGAAAAAACACACAACAACCAGTGAACTCTAACCAAACATAGCAAAAACAGAGCATAAACAACACATATTAGGCCAAAGGAAGCATAACAGAATAGCCCAGAGAACTTCGTTGCCGCAAGGTAGACGAACTTGTTAGTAAAAGGAACGAAGATGATGGGGCCACAGCAATGTACTGTAAATGCGATGCGCGGAAAAGAAGTCACGTAGAGCGGACTCGAAAGAAAACGAGGCAAAATAGCCACGGAGACGGCTCGAGGAGCCGAATCGCGACAAAATTAAGGCGGAACAAATATATGTAAGTGCGGAATCATTTTAGAGGTGTTTCAATTATTTGAAATATAAGCTCTTAATGAAAACAAGAACAATAAGCAAGGCTCATCCAACCCAACAATATAACCTCCCAGAAGGTAAACTAGTCAACATGACCCCAAGCAAAACAAAGTTTCCAAAGACAGTTCCAGCAAAAAGAAGTTAAAAGCTAAAAATACATGTGTGCGTGTGTCTATATATATAAAAGGGAAGCAATAAGAGGCCTTAAATATATATAAGGGAAGAAAGAAGAGGCCTGGAAGCCACCTAAACCAACGGTAGAGTGGGGGGAAGCTGGAAATGTGAAAATACCACCTGGAACCTTCCTCCAGCAATAATTAGCTACACCATATAACTTGGATCTCAAATACATAGGTATATATATAAATATAGAACTATATAAATATATATATATATATATATATATATATATATATATATATATATATATATATATATATATATATATATATATAAGATTATGTCTGTATATAAATAAATCTTTGACTATATATATATATATATATATATATATATATATATATATATATATATATATATATATATGTATATAATTATAGAAATATGTAAAAATTTATAAGCAAGCAAACTAGGTAAAAGGCTGATAGCGAGAAAACGGAACAAGCGAGCACGAAGGAACGAAACCGGATATATAAAGATTGTTATACACACACACATGTGTATATATATAAAAGTCTAAGAATAAATATTTATATATATGTGTTTATGTAACAAAGCTTTATATAGAGAGACATATAGATATAATCACGAAATATATATATATATATATATATATATATATATATATATATATATATATATATATATATATTTATATATGTAAATAAAAGAGAATCCAACGAAAGAGATGGTAAGCACATGAAGTCTAAGTGCTGGGTGAATGAAAGGGGCATCGATATTATCCCCGTTAATTAAAATTTTTAAGGCGAGGGGCGGGAGCTTACCTGCCACAATTTGGTTACTCGACGAATCAAGCCTAGCAAGCCGGTTAGCGGATCTATTACCTTCCCGATAAATGAACCGGTGGGCAATGTGGAAGTGAGAAGTAATATATATATTTATAAATATATATAATTATTTATATATATATAAAAATTTATTTAATATTATTTTTTAATTTTAAATATTTTAAGTAAAGTATATTATTTATAAATATAATTTAATTATAAAAATATTTAATTGTTAAATAAATTATAAATATATATATATATATATATATATATATATATATATATATATATATATATATAATTATTTTATTATTCTAAATGTTTTAAGTATAGTTTATTATTTATAAATACAATTTAATTATAAAAATATTTAGTAGTTAAGTAAATTATAAAAATATATATATATAGGTATATATAAATATATATATATATATATATATATATATATATATATATATATATATATATATATATATATATATATATATATATATATATATATATATATATACATATATATATATATATATATATATATATATATATATATATATATATTTATTTATTCAATATTATTCTTTTATTTTAAATTTATTAAGTATAGGATATTGTTTATAAATATAATTTAAATATAAAATTTTTTAATTATTAATTAAATTATAAATAAATAAATAAATATATGTGTATATATATATATATATACATATATATGTATATATAAATTTATAATAATATTATTTTTTTAATTTAAATATTTTTAAGTATATTATATTATTTTTAAATATTATTTAATTATAAAAATATTTAATAGTTAAGAAAATGATAAATAACTATATATATATATATAAATTTATTTAATAATATTTTTAAATTTTAAATATTTTAAGTATAGTATATTATTTAAAAATATAATTTAATTATAAAAATATTTAATAGTGAAACAAATCATAAATAAATAAATAAATATATTTATATATAAATTTAAATATATATTTATATATATATATATATATACATATATCTGTATATATAAATTTATATAATATTATTTTTTTATTTTAAATATTTAAAGTATAGTATATTATTTATAAATATAATTTATTTATAAAAAATATTTTATAATTAAACAAATTACAAATAAAAAAAGATATATATAATAATAAATTTATATAATATTATTTTAAAATATAATTTAATTACAAAAATATTTAATAGTTAAAACATTATAAATAATTGAATAAATAAACATATATATATATATATATATATATATATATATATATATATATATATATATATATATATATATATATATATATATATATATATATATATATATATATGTAAATAAATATATATATATATATAAATAAATAAACAAATATATAAATATAAATAAATAAATAAATAAACAAATATATATATATATATATATATATATATATATATATATATATATTAAATATTTTAAGTATATTATATTATTTATAAATATAACTTTATTATAAATATATGTAATAATTAAATAAATTATAAATAAATATATATAGGTATATATTATTATTATTTTTTTATCTTAAATGTTTTAAGTATAGTATAATATTTATAAAGATAATTTAATTATAAAAACATTTAATAATTAAATAAATTACAAATAAAAAATATATATATAGGTATATATTAATAAATTTATTTATATAAATATATATATAAATTTATTTAACATTTTTTTTATATTTTAAATATTTTAAGTATAGTATATTATTTATATATTTAATTTAATTATAAAAATATTTAATAGTTAAATAAATTGTAAATAAATAAATATATATGTGTATAAATATAATATATATATATATATATATATATTTATATATATATAAATTTATATAATATTATTTTTTTATTTTAAAAATTTTAAGTTTAATATATTATTTTTAAATATAATTTAATTATAAAAATATTTAATAGTTAAAAAAACTATAAATAAATATATATATATATATAATATATATATATATATATATATATATATATATATATATCAATTTAAGTAATTTTATTTTTTTATTTTAAATTTTTTAAGTATAGTATATTATTTATAAATAAAATTTAAATATAAAAATAGTTAATAGTTAAATAAATTTTAAATAAAAATATAAATATATGTATATATAAATAAATAAACAAATATATATATATATATAATATATTTTTTTTATTTTAAATGTTTTAAGTATAGTATATTATTTATAAATATAATTTAATCATAAAAATATTTAATAATTAAATAAATTATAAATAAATATATTGGGTCAATGGTTTTGTCTTGGGTTAAGGATTGACCATTTTGATCAAAGTTCACTTTTTGGTCAGAGATTAACTTATTGGGTCAATAATTGGTCATTAAATAAAAAATTGACTATTTTGACCAAAATTAGCTTTTTGGTCAAAAGTTGACCTATTGGGTCAATGGGTTTGTCATTGAATCAAGTATTGACCATTTTGACCAAAGTCAACTTTTTGGTCAGAGATTGACTTATTGGGTCATTAATTCAAAAATTATTTATTTTGATCAAAATTGACTTTTTATTCAAATGTTGACCTATTAGGCCAATGGGTTGGTCATTGGGTCAAGGATTGACCATTTTGACCAAAGTTGACTTTTCGGTCAAAAGATGACCTATTGGGGCAATTGGTTGGGCATTAGGTCAAAGGTTATCCATCTTGACCAAAGTTGATTTTTTGGTCAGAGATTGGTTTTCTCGGTCAAAAATTGGTTATTAAGTCAAAAATTAACTATTTTATTCAAAATTGACTTTTTGATCAAAAGTTGACCTATTGGGTCAATGAGTTGGTCATTGGGTTAAGGATTGACTATTTTGACCAAAGTTGTCTATTGGTTAAAATTTGACCTATTTAGGTCAATGAGATGGTCGATAGAGTCGAAAATTGACAATTTTGAGCAAAATTGACTTTTTGGTCGAAAGTTGACCTATTAGGTCGATAGGTAGGTCATTGGGTCGAGGATTAACCATTTTGGCCAAAGTTGATTTTTAGTCGAAAGTTAACAAATTGGAGTCAATTGGTTGGTCATTAGATGAATGATTGAACATTTTCACCAAAGTTGACATTTAGGTCATTGTGTCAGAAATTTACCATTTTGACCAAATTTGACTTTTGGTTAAAAGTTGACCTTTTGGGTCAATGAGGTGGTCATTAGGTCAAAAATTGACAATTTTGACCAAAATTGACTTTTTTGTTCAAAAGTTGACCTAATAGGTCAATAATTAGTAATTATGTCAAAAATTTATTATTTTGACCAAAATTGGCATTTTAGTCAAAACTCGATCTATTGGGTCAGTGGGTTGGTTATTGGGTCAAGGGTTGACAATTATGACCAAAGTTGACTTTTTGGTCAAAGATTTACTTATTGGGTTAATAATTGGTCATTAGGTCAAAAATTGTCTATTTTGACCTAAAATTTGACTTTTTGGTCAAAATATGACTAAGTTGGCCAGCGGGTTGGTCATTAGGTCAAAAATTGACCATTTTGACCAAAGTTGACTTTTTTGTCAAAAGTTGACCTATTTGGTTAATGGGGGTCATTAGGTCAAAACTTGACTATTTTGATCAAAATTGACTTTTTGGTCAAAGTTGACATATTGGGTCAATGGGTTCGTTATTGGGTCAAGGTTTGACCATTTTGACCAAAGTTTGCTTTTTAGTCAAAAGTTAACCTATTAGGTCAATAGGTTGGTCATTGGGTCGGAAATTGACTATTTTAACTAAAGTTGACTTTTTGGTCAAAAGTTCACCTATTGAGTCAATGGGTTTCAAATTGGGTCAAAGTTTGACCATTTTGACCAAAGTTGACTTTTTGGTCGAGAGATTGGCTTCTTGGGTCGATTATTGGTCATTTGGTTTAAAATTGATTATTTTGACAAAAATTGAATTTTTTGTCGAAAGTTAACCCATTGAGTCGATGGGGTGGTCATATGATCGGAATTGACCATTTTGACCGAAGATGACTTTTTGTCGAAAGTGGACTACTTGAGTCGATGTGTTGGTCATTGGGTCGAGGATAGTACCATTTTGACCAAAGTTGACTTTTGGTCAGAGATTGGCTATCTGGGTTAATAATTGGTCATTAGGTCAAAAATTAACTATTTTGACCAAAATTGATTTTTTGGTCAAACGTTGACCTACTGGGTCAATGTGTTGGTCGTTGGGTCAAAAAATAATCATTTTGACCAAAGTTGACTTTTGGTCAAAAGTTGACCTATTGGGTCGATGGGTTGGTCATTGGGTCAAGGATTGATCATTTTGACCATAGTTAACTTTTTGGTCAAATATTGACTTATTGGGTCTAAAATTAGTCATTAGGTCAAAAATTGATTATTTTGAACAAAATTAAATTATTTGTCAAAAGTTTACCCATTGGGTCAACGGGGTGGTCAGTGGGTCAGAAATTGACCATTTTGACCAAAGTTGACTTTTTGGTCAAAAGTTGACCTATTTGGTCAATGAGTTGGTAATTGGGTCAAGATTTGACCATTTTGATCGAAGAAAACTTTTTGGTCAAAATTTGATATATGGGGTCAACGGGTAGTTCATTGGGTCAAAAATTGACCATTTTGACCTAAGTTGACTTTTTGGTCAAAAGTTGACTTATTGGGTTAATGGGTGGTCATTAGGTCAAAAATTGACTATTTTGACCAAAATTAACTTTTTGGTCAAAAGTAGCCATGTTGGGTCAATGTGTTTGTCATTGGGTGAAGGATTGATTATTTTGACAAAAATTAACTTTTTGGTCAAAGATTAACTTATTTGGTCATTAATTGGTCATTAGGTCAAAAATTGACTATTTTGACCAAGATTGAATTTTTGGTCAAAAGTTAACCCATTGGGTTAGAAATTTACCATTTTGACCAATGTTGACTTTTTGGTCAAAAGTTGACATATTTGGCCAATGTGTTGGTAATTGGATCAAGAAGTTGACCATTTTTACCAAAGATGACTTTTTTGGTCAAAAGATGACTTATTGGGTCAATGGGTTAGTCATTGGGTCAAAAATTGTCCATTTTGACCAAAGTAGACTTTTTGGTTAAAAGTTGACCTATTGTGTCAATCGGTGGTCATTTGGTCAAAAATTGACTATTTTAACCAAAATTGGCTTTTTGGTCAAAAGTTGACCTATTGGATCAAGGATTGACCATTTGGAGTAATGTTGACTATTTGGTCAGAGATTGACTTATTGGGTCAATAATTGGTCATTAATTCAAAATTTATTTATTTTGACCGAAATTGATTTTTTGGTTAAATGTTGACTGATTAGGCGATGGGTTGGTCATTGGGTCAAGGATTGATCATTTTGACCAAAGTTGACTTTTTGGTCGAATGATGTCCTATTGGGTCAATGGGTTGGGCATTAGGTCAAAGATTAACCATCTTGACCAAAGTTGACTTTTTGGATAGAGATTGGTTTACTGGGTCAAAAATTGGTCATTAGGTCAAAAATTGACTGTTTTAATCAAAATTGACTTTTTGGTCAATGTTGACATATTGGGTCAATGAGTTGGTCATTGGGTTAAGGATTAACAATTTTGACCAAAGTTGTCTTTTGGTCAAAATTTGACCTATTTAGGTTAATGAGGCGATCGATAGATCAAAAATTGACAATTTTAAGCAAAATCGACTTTTTGGTCGAAAGTTGATCTATTAGGTCGATAGGTTGGTCATTAGGTCCGGGATTAACTATTTTGGCCAAAGTTGACTTTTTAGTCGAAAGTTAACAAATTGGGTCGATGGGTTGGTCATTGGATGAAGGATTGATTATTTTCACCAAAGATGACATTTAGGTCATTGTGTCGAGAATTGATCATTTGACTCGATTTGACTTTTTGGTCAAAAGTCGATCTATTTGGTCGATGAGGTGGTCATTGGGTCAAAAATTGCCAATTTTGACCAAAATTGGCTTTTTTGTTCAAATGTTAACCTATTGGGTCAATAATTGGCAATTATGTAAAAAATTTACTATTTTAACCAAAATTGACTTTTTGGACAAAAGTCGATTTATTGGGTCGGTGGGTTGGTCATTGGGTCAAGGATTTACCATTTTTACCAAAGTTATCTTTTTGTTCAAAGGTTAACATGTTGGGTCAATGGGTTTGTCATTGGGTCAAGAATTGATAATTATGACCAAAGTTGACTATTTGGTCACAGATTTACTTATTGGGTCAATAATTCGTCATTAAGTAAAAAATTATCTATTTTGACCTAAAAAGTTGACTTTTCGGTCAAAATTTGACTAATTTAGTCAATGGGTTGATCATTGGGTCAAAAATTGACCATTTTGACCAAAGTTGACTTTTTGATCAAAAGTTGACCTATTTCGTCATTGGGTGATCATTAGGTAAAAAATTGTCTATTTTGACCAAAATCGACTATTTGGTCAAAATTTAACTTATTGGGCAATGAGTTTGTCATTGGGTCAATCATTGACCATTTTGTCCAAAGTTGACTTTTTGGACAGAGATTGACTTATTAGGTCAATAATTGGTCATTAATTCAAAAAATTGACTATCTTGGTCATTAGGTGAAAAATTAATTATTTTGACCAAAATTAAATTTTTGGTCAAAAGTTGAGCCATCGGGTCAACGGGAAGGTCGTTATGTCAGAAGTTGACCATTTTGACTAAAATTAACTTTTTTTGTCAAAAGTTGACATATTTTGGTCAAAAGTTGACTTATCATTTGCCGAAAGTTGACTTTTTGGTCGAAAGTTGACTTATTGGGTCAATTGGTGATCATTCAGTCAAAATTTGACTATTTTGACCAAAATTGACTATCTGGTCAACAGTTGACCTATTCGGTTAATGGGTTTGTCATTGGGTTAAGGATTGAATATTTTGACCAAAGTTGACTTTTTGGTCAGAGATTAACTTAATGAGTGAATAATTGGTCATTAGAACTAAAATTAATTATTTTGACCGAAATTTACTTTTTGGTAAAAAACGGACCTATTGGGTCAATGGGTTGGTCTTTGGGTCAATGGGGTAGTCATTGGGTCAGAAATTGGCAAATTTGACTAACGATTACTTTTTGGTCAAAAGTTGATCTATTTTGACCAAAATTAAATTTTTGGTCAAAAGTTAACCTATTGGGTCAACGGGGTGGTCATTGGGTAAGATATTGACTATTTTGACCAAAGTTAACTTTTGGTCAAAAGTTGACCTATTTGATCAATGAGTTCGTAATTGGGTCAAGAATTAACCATTTTTATCAAAGATGAGTTTTTGGTCAAAAGTAGACCTATTGGGTCAATGGGTTGGTCATTGGGTTAAAAATTGACCATTTTAACCAAAGTTGACTTTTTGGCCAAAAGTAGACCTATTTGGTTAATGAATTGGTACATTTATGTATACATACATAAATATATATATGTAAATTTATGTATATATATATGTATATATATATATATATATATATATAAATTTATGTATATATATATGTATATACATAAATTTATGTATATATATATATGTATATATATATATATATATATATATATATATATATATATATATATATATATATATACATATATATATTCATAAATTTACATATATATATATATAATATTTTTTTTTAATTTAAATATATTAAGTAAAGTATATTATTTATAAATAAAATTTAATTATAAAAAGATTTAATAATTAAATAAATTATAACTAAATATATATATATATATATATATAGGTATAAATATATATATATATATATAGTATTATTTTTTTATTTTATATATTTTAAGTATAGTATATTATTTATAAATATAATTTAATTATAAAAATATTTAATAGTTAGAAATTATAAATAAATAAATAATATAATATTATTTTTTATTTTAAAAATTTTAAGTATAGTATATTATTTGTAAATATTATTTAATCATAAAAATATATAATAATTAAATTAATTATAAATAAATATATATATATAGGTTTATAATTATATATACAAATATAAAATATGATTTTTTTATTTTAAATGTTTTAACTATAATATCTTATTTATAAATATAATTTAATTTAAAAAGTAATTAATAATTAAATAATTTATAAATAAAAAATATATATAGTATATATATATATATATATATATATATATATATATATATATATATATATATATATATATATATATATATTTATACAATATTATTTTTTTATTTTAAATGTTGAAAGTATAGTATATTATTTATAAATATAATTTAATTATAAAAATATATAATAATTAAATAAATTATAAATAAAAAAATATATATTGGTATATATAAATATATATATATATATAGATATATATATATTTATTTAATATTATTTTTTTTATTTTAAATATTTTAAGTATAGTATATTGTTTAAAAATATAATTTAACCATAAAAATATTTAATAGTTAAATAAATTATAAATTAATAAATTTATATCTGTATATGTTAATATAAATTTATATATATATATATATATATATATATATATATATATATATATATATATATATATATATATATATATATATAATATTATTTTTTTATTTTTAATATTTTAAGTATAGTATATTATTTATAAATATAATTTAATTATAAAAATATTTAATAATTAAGAAAATTATAAATAAAAATATATTTATAGAGGTACATAAATATATATTTATATATATAAAAAAATTTGTTTAATATTATTTTTTTATTTTAAATATTTTAAGTACAGTATATTATTTATAAATATAATTTAATTATTAAAATATTTAATCATTAAAAAAATTATAAATAAAAATATATATATGGAGGTACATAAATATATATTTATATATATAAAAAAATTTGTTTAGCATTATTTTTATTTTAAATATTTTAAGTATAATATATTATTAACAAATATAATTTAATAATAAAATTATTTAATAGTTAAACAAATGATAAATATATATATATAAATTTATATAATATTATTTTTTTATTTTGATTATTTTAAGTATAGTATATTATTTATAAATATAATTTAAATATAAAAATATTTAATAGTTAAACAAATTATAAATAAAAATAAAAATATATGTATATATAAATAAATATATGTATATATATATATATATATATATATATATATATATATATATATATATATATATATAATATTTTTTTTTTTATTTTAAATGTTTTAAGTATAGTTTATTATTTATAAATATAATTTAATTATAAAAATATTTAACAATTAAATAAATTATAAATAAAAATATTGGGTCAATGGGTTTGTCATTGGGTCAAGGATGGACCATTTTGACCAAAGTTCACTTTTTGGTCAGAGATTAACTTATTGGGTCAATAATTGGTCATTAATTCAAAATTTGACTATTTTGACCAAAATTGGCTTTTGGTCGAAAATTGACTATTGGGTCAATGGGTTTGTCATTGGATCAAGGATTGACCATTTTGACCAAAGTTAACTTTTTGGTCAGAGATTGACTTATTGGGTCATTAATTCAAAAATTATTTTTTCTGACCAAATTTAACTTTTTGGTCAAATGTTGACCAATTAAGCCAATGGGTTGCTCATTGGGTCGAGGATTGACCATTTTGACCAAAGTTGACTTTTTGGTCAAAAGATGACCTATTGGGTCAATGGGTTGTGCATTAGGTCAAAGATTAACCATCTTGACTAAAGTTGACTTTTTGGTCAGAGATTAGTTTACTCGGTCAAAAATTGGTCATTAAGTCAAAAATTGAGTATTTTAATCAAAATTGACTTTTCGGGTCAAGATATATTGGGTCAATGAGTTGTCATTAGGTTAAAGTTGTTAATCGAATTGGCTATTGGGTTAAAGTTGACATTTGATCAATAGTTGGTCATTGGGTTAAGGATTGACAATTTTGATCAAATTGTCTTTTGGTCAAATTGACTATTAGGTCAATGAGGCGGTGAGTAGGTCAAAAATTGACAATTTTGAGCAAAATTGACTTTTTGGTCAAAAGTTGACCTTTTGGGTCAATAGGTTGGTTATTGGGTCAAGGATTAACCATTTTGGCCAAAGTTGACTTTTTAGTCAAAAGTTACTAAATTGGGTCAATTGGTTGGTCATTGGATGAAGGATTGAACATTTTCACTAAAGTTGACATTTAGGTCATTGTGTAAGAAATTGACCATTTTGAGCAAATTTGACTTTTGGTCAAAAGTTGACCTTTTGGGTCAATGAGGTGGTCATTAGGTCAAAATTGACAATTTTGACCAAAATTGACTTTTTTGTTCAAAAGTTGACCTAATGGATCAAAAATTGGTAATTATGTCAAAAATTTACTTTGACCAAAATTTACTTTTTAGTTAAAAGCCGTTCTATTGGGTAAGTGGGTTGGTTATTGGGTCAAGGATTGACAATTATGACCAAAGTTGACTTTTTGGTCAAAGATTTACTTATTGGGTTAAGAATTGGTCATTAGGTCAAAAATTGTATATTTTGACCAAAAAGTTGACTTTTTGGTCAAAATATGACCAATTTGGCCAACTGGTTGGTCATTGGGTAAAAAATTGACCATTTTGACCAAAGTTTACTTTTTGGTCAAAGGTTGACGTATTGGGTCAATGGTTTGGTTATTGGGTCATGGTTTGACCATTTTAACCAAAGTTGACTTTTTGGTCAAAAGTTAACCTATTGGGTCAATGGGTTGGTCATTGGGTCAAGGATTGATAATTATGACCAAAGTTGACTTTTTGGTCAGAGATTTACTTATTTGGTCGATAATTGGTTATTAGATAAAAAATTATCTATTTTGACCTAAAAATTTGACTTTTCGGTCAAATTTTGACCAATTTAGTCAATGGGTTGATCATTGGGTCAAAAATTGATCATTTTGACCAAAGTTGACTTTTTGGTCAAAAGTTGACTTATTTGGTCAATAGTGGTCATTAGGTCAAAAATTGACTATTTTGACCAAAATTGACTTTTTAGTCAAAATTTAACTTATTGGGCAATGGGTTTGTCATTGGGTCAATCGTTGACCATTTTGCCCAAAGTTGACTTTTTGGTCAGGGATTGACTTATTGGGTCAATAATTGGTCATTAATTCAAAAAATTGACTATCTTGGTCATTAGGTAAAAAATTAATTATTTTGACCAAAATTAAATTTTTGGTCAAAAGTTGAGCTATCGAGTCAACGGGAGGTCGTTATGTCGAAGTTGACCATTTTGACTAAAATTAACTTTTTTGGACAAAAGTTGACATATTTTGGTCAAAAGTTGACTTATTGGTCGAAAGTTGACTTATCACTTTACCAAAGTTAACTTTTTGGTCAAAAGTTGACTTATTGGGTCAATTGGTGGTCATTCAGTCAAAAATTGACTATTTTGACCAAAATTGACTATTTGGTCAAAAGTTGACCTATTGGGTCAATGGGTTTGTCATTGGGTTAAGGATTGAATATTTTGACCAAAGTTGACTTTTTGGTCAGAGATTAACTTATTGAGTAAATAATTGGTCATTAGATCTAAAATTAACTATTTTGACCAAAATTTACTTTTTGGTAAAAAACGGACCTATTGGATCAATGGGTTGGTCTTTGGGTCAATGGGGTGGTCATTAGGTCAGAAATTGGCCATTTTGACCAAAGATTACTTTTTGGTCCAATGTTGACCTATTTTGACAAAAATTGAATTTTTGGTCAAAAGTTAACATATTGGGTCAACGGGGTGGTCATTGGGTAAGATATAGACTACTTTGACCAAAGTTGATTTTTGGTCAAAAGTTGACCTATTTGGCCAATGAGTTAGTAATTGGGTCAAGAATTAACTATTTTGATCAAAGATGACTTTTTGGTCAAAAGTAGAACTATTGGATCAATGGGTTGGTCATTGGGTTAAAAATTGATCATTTTAACTAAAGTTGACTTTTTGGCCAAAACTTGACCTATTTGGTTAATGAATTGGTATATTTATGTATACATACATAAATATATATATGTAAATTTATATATATATATATATATATATATATATATATATATATATATATATATATATATATATATATATATATATATATACATAAATTTACATATATATATAATATTATTTTTTTGTTTTACCTATTTTAAGTATAATATATTATTTATAAATATAATTTAATTATAAAAATATTTAATTATTAAATATATTATAAATAAATAAATTAATATGTGTATATATAAATATAAATATATATATATATATATATATATATATATATATATATATATATATATATTTATATAAAATTATTTTTTTATTTCAAATATTTTAAGTATAGTATATCATTTATAAATATAATTTAATTATAAAAATATTTAATAGTTAAAAATATTATAAATAAATAAATAATATAATATTATTTTTTCATTTTAAAAATTTTAACCATAGTATATTATTTGTAAATATTATTTAATCATAAAAATACTTTATAAATTAATTAATTATAAATAAATATATATATAGGTATATATACATATATATATATATATACATACATATATATATATATATATATATATATATATATATACATATATAAAATATTATTTATTAATTTTAAATGTTTTAACTATAGTATATTATTTATAAATATAATTTAATTTCAAAAGTAATTAATAATTAAATAAATTATAAATATATATATATATATATATATATATATATATATATATATATATATATATATATATATTATTTTTTATTTTAAATGTTTAAAGTATAGTATATTATTTATAAATATAATTTAATTATAAAAATATATAATATTTAAATAAATTATAAATAAAAATATTTATATAGGTATATATAAATTTATATATTGATATATATATTTATTTAATATTATTTTTTTATTTTAAATATTTTAAGTTTAGTATATTATTTAAAAATATAATTTAAACATAAAAATATTTAATAGTTAAATAAATTATAAATTAATAATTATATATAGAGGTACATAAATATATATTTATATATATAAAAAAATTTATTTAGTATTATTTTCTTATTTTAAATATTTTAAGTACAGTATATTATTTATTAATATAATTTAATTAAAAAATATTTAATATTTAAAAAAATTATAAATAAATATATATATATATATATATAGGTACATAAATATATATTTATATATATTAAAAAATTTATTTAGCATTATTTTTTATTTTAAATATTTTAAGTATAATATTTTATTAATAAATATAATTTAATTATAAAATTATGTAATAGTTAAAAAAATGATAAATAAATATATATATACATTTATAAATATATATATATATATACATACATAGATATATATATATATATATATATATATAATTTATTTATATATATGGATTTATTTATTTAATAGTATTTTTTATTTTAAATATTTTAGGTATAGTTTATTATTTAAAAATATAATTTAATGATAAAAATGTTTAATAGTTGAATAAATTATAAATAAATAAATTTATATCTCTATATTTAAATATATATATTTATATATTTATATATATATATAAATATGTATATATAATAATATTTTTTTATTTTATTATTTATTTAATATTATTTTTCATAAATAATATTATTTATATATTATTATATATATATATATATATATATATATATATATATATATATATATATATATATATATATATATATATATATATATATATATATATATATATATATATTTATTTAATATTATTTTTTTATTTTAAATATTTTAAGTATAGCATATTATTTATAAGTACAATTTAATTATAAAAATATTTAATAATTAAAAAATAATAAATAAAAATATATATATTAGTATATAAAAATATATATTTATAAATATATAAATTTATTTAATATTATTTTCTTACTTTAAATATTTTAAGTATAGTATATTATTTTTAAATATAATGAAATTATAAAAATATTTAATAGTTAACAAAATTATAAATAAATATATATATATATATTAAAGAATGAGCTACTCGTGGCTCCTTTCGTATTGAAATAGGAAAAACAGGTACAAAAAGAGGCGGGAAAGAGGATCCCTATCTATAACTAAACAAAACAACACAATATCACACCCATAACGGTTCCTCCTTCCGAAGAACAACTCAACGCGATGCAAAAAAGAAAAAACACACAACAACCAGTAAACCCTAACCAAACATAGCAAAAACAGAGCATAAACAACACGTATTAGGCCAAAGGAAACATAACGAGAATAGCAGGAGAACTTCGTTGCCGCAAAGTAGACGAACTTGTTAGCAAAAGGATTGAAGATGATGGGGCCACAGCAATGTACTGTAAATGTGATGCGCGGAAAAGAAGTCGCGTAGAACGGACCTGAAAAGAAAACATGCAAAATAGCCACCGAGACAGCTCAGGGAGCTAAATCACAGCAAAATTAAGTCAGAACAAATATATGTAAGTGCGGAATCATTTTAGAAGTGTTTGAATTAATTGAAATATAAGCTCTTAATGAAAACAAGAACAATAAGCAAGGCTCATCCAACCCAACAATATTACCTCCCAGAAGGTAAACTAGTCAACATGATCCCAAGCAAAACAAAGTTTCCAAAGACAGTTCCAGCAAAAAGAAGTTAAAAGCTAAAAATACATGTGTGTGTGTGTCTATATATATAAAAAAGGGAAGCAATAAGAGGCCTTATATATATATATAAGGGAAGAAAGAAGAGACCTGGAAGCCACCTAAACCAACGGTACAGTCGGGGGAAGCTGGAAATGTGAAAATACCACCTGGAACCTCCCTCTAGCAATAATTAGCTACACCATATAACCTGGATCTCAAATACATAGGTATATATATAAATATAGAACTATATATATATATATATATATATATATATATATATATATATATATATATATATGTATATAATTATAGAAATATGTAATAATATATATGCAAGCAAGCGGTAAAAGGCTGATAGCGAGAAAACGGAACAAGCGAGCATGAAGGAACGAAACCGAGATATATAAAGATTGTTATACACACACACATGTGTATATATATATATATATATATATATATATATATATATATATATATATATATATATATATATATATATATATATATATATATAAGTCTAAGAATAAAAATTTATATATATATGTTTATGTAACAAAGCTTTATATAGAGAGACATATAGATATAATCGCGAGATATATATATATATATATATATATATATATATATATATATATATATATATATATATATATATAGAGAATCCAACGAAAGAGATGGCAAGCACATGAAGTCTAAGTGATGGGGCGAATGAAAGGGGCATCGATATTATCCCAGATTAATTAAAATTTTTAAGGCGAGGGCGGGAGCTTACCTGCTACAATTTGGTTACTCGACGAATCGAAGCCTAGCAAGCCGGTTAGCGGATCTATTACCTTCCCGATAAATGAACCGGTGGGCAATGTGGAAGTGAGAAGTAATATATATATTTATAAATATATATAATTATTTATATATATATATAAATTTATTTAATATTATTTTTTAATTTTAAATATTTTAAGTAAAGTATATTATTTATAAATATAATTTAATTATAAAAATATTTAATTGTTAAATAAATTATAAATATATATATATATATATATATATATATATATATATATATATATATATATATATATATATAATTATTTTTATTTTAAATGTTTTAAGTATAGTTTATTATTTATGAATATAATTTAGTTATAAAAATATTTAATAGTTATGTAAATTATAAATAAAAATATATATATGGTTAATATATATATTTATATATAATATTATTTTTTATTTTAAATTTTTAAGTATACTATATTATTTATAAATATAATTTAATTATAAAAATATTTAATAGTTAAACATATTATAAATAAATAAATAAATATATTTATATAAAAACTTAAATATATATTTATATAAATATATACATATATCTGTATATATAAATTTCTATAATATTATTTTTTTATTTTAAATATTTAAAGTATAGTATATTATTTATAAATATAATTTATATGAAAAAAATATTTTATAATTAAATAAATTACAAATAAAAAATATATATATATATATTTATAGGTATATATATATATATATATATATATATATATATATATATATATATATATATATATATATATATATATATAATATTATTTTTTATTATAAATATTTTAAGTAAGGTATATTATTCATAAATACAATTTAATTATAAAATATTTAATAATTAATTAAATTTTAAATATATATATATATATATATATATATATATATATATATATATATATATATTTATATAATATTATTTTTTTATTTTAAATATTTTAAGTATAGTATATTATTTTTAAATATACTTCAATTATAAAAATATTTAATGGTCAAAAAATTAAAAATAAATAAATATATATATATATATATATATATATATATATATATATATATATATATATATATATATATATATATATATATGTATATATATGTGTATAAATTTATAAATAAAAATATAATTTTATGTATATGTATAAATTTATATAATATTATATTTTTATATTTTAAATATTTTAAGTATTAAGTATATTATTTATTATTATAATTTAATTATAAAAATATTTAATAGTTAAATAAATTATAAATAAAAAAATATATATATATAGGTATATATAAAGATATATATATTTATAATTTTATTTAATCTTATTTTTATTTTAAATATTTTAACTATAGTATTAATCTATAAATTTAATTTAATTAAAAAAATATTTAATAATTAAATAAATTATAAATAAAAATATATGAATCATATATATATATATATATATATATATATATATATATATATATATATATATATATATATATATATATATATATATATAGATTTATATAATATTATTTTTTTTAAATATTTGAAGTATTGTATATTATTTATAAATATAATTTAATTATAAAAATATTTAATAATTATAAAAATTTTAAATAAAAAATATATATATAAAGGTACATAAATATATATTTAAATATATAAAAAAATTTATCTAATATTATTTTTTTATGTTAAATTTTTTAAGTATAATATATTATTAATAAATATAATTTAATTATAAAATTATTTAATAGTTAAAAAATGATATATATATATATATATATATATATATATAAATTTATATAATATTATTATTTTTAATTTAAATATTTTAAGTATAGTATATTATTTTTAATTATAATTTAATTATAAAAATATTTAATAGTTAAAAAAACTTTAAATATATATATATATATATATATATATATATATATATATATATATATATATATATATATATATATTAATAAATAAATAAAGAAATTAATTAATAAATAAATATATATATATATATATATATATATATATATATATATATATATATATATATATATATATATATATTTGTATATATATATATATATATATATATATATATATATATATATATATATATATATATATATATATATATATATATATATATATATATATATATATATATATATATATATATATATATAAATAAACAAATATAGAAATATAAAAAAACAAATATATAAATAAACATATATTTTTTTATTTTAAATATTTTAAGTAAATTATATTATTTATAAATTTAATTTTATTATAAAAATATTTAATTGTATAATATTATTTTTTATTTTAAATATTTAAAGTATAGTATATTATTTATAAAGATAATTTAATTTTAAAAATATTTAATAATTAAATAAATTACATATAAAAATATATATAGGTATACATATATATATATATATATATATATATATATATATTTAATATTTAATATTTTTATTTTAAATATTTTAAGTTGAGTATATTACTTATAAATTTAATTTAATTATAAAAATATTTAATAGTTAAATAAATTATAAATAAATAAATATATATGTGTATATATAAATATATATATTTATATATATAAATAAATTTATATAATATTATTTTTTTATTTTAAATTTTTTATGTATAATATATTATTTTTAGATATAATTTAATTATAAAAATATTTAATAGTTAAAAAATTTATAAATAAATAAATAAATATATATATTTATAAATATATATATATATATATATAGATATATGTATATATTTATATAATATTATTTTTTTAAATATTTTAAGAATAGTATATTATTTATAAACATAATTTAAATCTAAAAATATTTAATAGTTAAATAAAATATAAATAAAAATATAAATATATGTATATATAAATAAATAAATAAATATATATATGTATATAATATTATTTTTTTAATTTAAATTTTTTAAGTATATTATATTATTTATAAATATAATTTAGTTATACAAATATTTAATAATTAAATAAGTTATAAATAAAAATATTGGGTCAATGTGTTCGTCATTTGGTCAAGGATTGACCATTTTGACCAAAGTTCACTTTTGGTCGGATGTTAACTTATTGGGTCAATAATTGGTCATTAATTAAAAAATTGACTATTTTGACCAAAATTGGTTTTTGGTCAAAAGTTGACCTATTAGGTCAATGGGCTTGTCATTGGATCAAGGATTGACCATTTTAACCAAAGTTAACTTTTTGGTCAGAGATTGACTTATTGGGTCATTAATTCAAAAATTGTTTATTTGAACAAAATTGACTTTTTGGTCAAATGTTGACCTATTAGGCCAATGGGTTGGTCATTGGGTCAAGGATTGACCACTTTGACCAAAGTTGACTTTTTGGTCAAAAGATGAACTATTGGGTCAATGGGTAGGGCATTAGGTCGAAGATTAACCATCTTGACCAAAGTTGACTTTTTGGTCGAGAGATTGGTTTCTTGGGTCGAAAATTGGTCATTAAGTCAAAAATTGACTATTTTAATCAAAATTGACTTTTTGGTCAAAAGTTGACCTATTGGGTCAATGAGTTGGTCATTGGGTTAAGGATTGACTATTTTGACCAAAGATCTCTATTGGTCAAAATTTGACCTATTTAGGTCTTTGAGGCGGTCAGTGGGTCAAAAATTGATAATTTTGAGCAAAATTGACTTTTTGGTCGAAACTTGACCTATTGGGTCAATAGGTTGGTCATTGGGTCAAGGATTAACCATTTTGGCCAAAGTTGATTTTTTAGTCAAAAGTTAACAAATTGGGTCAATTGGTTGGTCATTGGATGAAGGATTGAACATTTTCACCAAAGTTGACATTTAGGTCATTGTGTCAAAAATTGACCATTTTAACCAAATTTGACTTTTGGTTAAAAGTTGACCTTTTGGGTAAATGAGGTGGTCATTAGGTCAAAAATTGACAATTTTGACCAAAATTGATTTTTTTGTTCAAAAGTTGACTTAATGGGTCAATAATTGGTAATTATGTAAAAAATTTACTATTTTGACCAAAATTGACTTCTTAGTCAAAAGTCGATCTATTGGGTCAGTGGGTTGGTTATTGGGTCAAGGATTCACAATTATGACCAAAGTTGACTTTTTGGTCAAAGATATACTTATTGAGTTAATTATTGGTCATTATGTCAAAAATTGTCTGATTTGGACCAAAAGGTTGACTTTTTAGTCAAAATATGAACAATTTGGCCAGCGGGTTGGTCATTGGGTCAAAAATTGACCATTTTGACCAAAGTTGACTTTTTGTCAAAAGTTGACCTATTTGGTTAATGGGGGGGTCATTATTTCGAAATTTGATTATTTTGATCAAAATTGACTTTTTGGTCAAAGGTTGACATATTGGGTCATTGGGTTGGTTATTGGGTCAAGGTTTGACCATTTTGACCAAAGTTGGCTTTTTGGTCAAAAGTTAAGTTATTGGTTCAATGGGTTGGTCATTGGGTCGCAAATTGACTATTTTAACTAAAGTTGACTTTTTGGTCAAAAGTTCACCTATTGAGTCAATGGGTTTCAAATTGGGTCAAAGTTTGACCATTTTGACCAAAGTTGACTTTTTGGTCGGAGATTGGCTTACTTGGGTCGATTATTGGTCATTTGATCTAAAATTGATTATTTTGACAAAAATTGAATTTTTGTCGAAAGTTAACCCATTAGGTCGATTGGGTGGTCATATGATCAGGAATTGACCATTTTGACCAAAGATGACTTTTTGTCAAAAGTTGACCTACTGGGTCAATGTGTTGGTCATTGGGTCATGGATAGACCATTTTGACCAAAGTTGACTTTTTGGTCAGAGATTGGCTTACTGGGTTAATAATTGGTCATTAGGTAAAAAATTGACTATTTTGACCAAAATTGATTTTTTGGTCAAACGTTGACCTACTGGGTCAATGTGTTGGTCGTTGGGTCAAAAATTGATCATTTTGACCAAAGTTAACTTTTTGGTCAAAAGTTGACTTATTGGGTCGATGGGTTGGTCATTGGGTCAAGGATTGATCATTTTGACCATAGTTGACTTTTTGGTTAGATATTGACTTATTGGGTCTAAAATTAGCCATCAGGTCAAAAATTGACTATTTTGACCAAAATTGACTTTTTGGTCAAAGGTTGTCCTGTTGGATCAATGTGTTTGTCATTGGGTGAAGGATTGATTATTTTGACAAAAATTAACTTTTTGGTCAGAGATTGACTTATTTGGTCATTAAATGGTCATTAGGTCAAAAATTGATTATTTTGACCAAGATTGAATTTTTGGTCGAAAGTTAACTTATTAGGTCGACGGGGAGGTGATTGGGTCGAAATTGATCATTTTGACCAAAGTTGACTTTTTGGTCGAAAAGTTGACATATTTGGCGATGTGTTTGTAATTGGATCAAGAAGTTGACCATTTTTACCAAAGATGACTTTTTTGGTCGAAAGATAACTTATTGGGTCGATGGGTTGGTCATTGGGTCAAAAATTGTCCATT
>CM040434.1:585000-595000 GCA_022702705.1 Papilionanthe hookeriana x Papilionanthe teres | reverse complement strand
GCAAGAAGTTATAATGCGGCAAAAACCTTATTATTGCTCTCATTGCAAAATGTTTGGACATACAATGGAAAAGTGCTACGGAATTCATCCCCGTCTAGAAGATCCATAACAAAGGAAACTCAACACAAGCATTACGGTGATACTTGTTTTAGTGCGACGGGGCTCGGGAGAAAGGAGAGAATTTGTGAACTCGGTCTCTCGAACTTGCTTTACCCCTCCGGTGAGGTGGGGAGAACACCGGTATGTCGAATCCCCCTTCGTTGGGGAGATGACCATTGAACCCACGGTCGATATGGATAATGGCACCCCTCAGTTCACTCTGGAGTTATCGAAATGTTTCGATGATATTTACGAGTACGCTTTTGGGGAAGATCCCCGCATAGTTACGAAGGGAGGAAGAGGAAGTCGGAATAGTCACACCGACTCAATCTATTGAACGATGAGTGGATACCCGGTTTCCCTCCAATGCTGGAATCGGTGTTATGCGGGGAAGAGATGGAAGGCGAATGGCACACCCAAACCTCAGGGAAAAGAAGAAGAACAATCTCGGTGAAGTACAAAAACTTGGAACTCCTCTTTACGTGGGGGAGTTAGCTGGAATTTCTGTTACCGGGGGAGATCTAGATCTAGATCTCGATCCTCTTTTAATCCCAATCCCATTTAATGATAAATTTCCTCTGTTGGAATATTAGGGGTATTGCTTAATCCCCTATCTTTTAAAAGATTGCTACATTTAAACAAAAAATATAAATTATGGTGCATTACCATCCTAGAACCTTTGGTTAATAAATATCCTCGAGAAAATCATCGACGAAGCTACAAGGCTACAACCATTATGCTTAGCTCACGATAATAAAATTTGGATTTTTTGTAGAAAAGAGGTGAGCTGAGTTCATCCTTATTGACAACGAAGCAATTTATACATTCTTCCTTTCGGATTAATGGCGGGGATGGTTTAATAACCTTTGTTTATGCTTGGATGTAAAAAGGAAGATAAAGTTATCCTGTGGAGTCGGCTACGGGACATCGGTGTCAAGTACACTCACCATGGATTGTTGGGGGTGATTTTAACGGTGTGGGGTCTTGAATGAAAAAATTGGGGGTAGACCTCCAAGCTCTACGATATGACCATTTTCGATGATAATATTCATGCAGCCAATCTTTATGACCTTGGATTTAGAGGACCTGCTTTTACATGGAAGAGAGGGATTATCTGGGAGAGGCTTGATAGGATGTTGGTTAACAACCTTTGGCTCTCTAATTGGCTTCTTACTTATGTTACTCACCTGAGTCTTGCTGGTTCTGATCATAGACCTCTCCTTATATCTATTACCTCCCCCACCTGCTCTAATACTCCCCTCCTTTCGGATATCCGAATGTTTGGTCCTCCTATGTTGAGTTCCACAAGATTGTTCAGAAAACCGCGCATCGTATCGATCACCGGACCCTCTCATCGGATTAAGCGGACTACGGATAAATCTCGGTAAAGCTCTTAGGAAATGGAATTGGAACTTTATAGGAAACCTCCATGAAGTCATGCCAGTGGTCGAGAAAGAGCTCAATCAAATTGAGTGCTAAAATCCAAGTCGGCACTTGCTACGGATGAACATTACTTCACCTGCACAAAATAATTCTTGTTAGCTACTCGATAAGCTGGAGCAATATCTAAAACAAAAAGTCACTTTGAACCATTTTATTCATGGGGATAGGAACACTCGGTTTTACCATGCCCGTATAAAATATAGAAGGAAATGTAATACTATTCACTCTATCCACACATGGTGATGGCAGGAAACTTATGGAGGACAACGAGATTGGTTTGGATGCTATTACACATTTTGACAGGCTACTTAATCCTCCTCCCGGAACAGTATCGCTATTGATAGATCTCTTTTCCAGGACAACTTGCATTACACCAATGTACTTGAGTTAACTACCATCCCAATCGAGCAAGAAATGCGGAATGCTATAAAATCAATTGATAGTTCTAAAACTGCAGGACCGGATGGTTACACAAGCAGATTTCTATCAGAAGGAGTGGAATTTGGTTGGTGGTGATGTGGTGGCAGCTATCCAAAGCTTCTTCCTTGGAAATGATCTTCCCAGTTATTTTTGTGCCTCAAACATTGTGTTGATTCCCAAAAATAATCTTATGCATAACTGGGATCATTTTAGACCCATCTCTTTGGCATCCGTAATCGTAAGGTTATCGACAAAATAATTGTGGGGCGACTTCAACCTCATCTTGATAGGTTAATATGCATGAATCAATCGGCTTTGTGAAGGGCGAGTCGATCTCCGATAATGTGCTACTTGCCTGGGAACTTTTGCTTGATTTAGATAAAGTTCATAGGGAGGTAATCTTATATACAAGTTGGATATACAAAAAGCCTATGATACCATTAGTCGGGAGTTTATTCAAGATGTTTTGATTGCTAGAGGTTTTCGACAACGGTTCTGCAATCTCATCTCCAGGTGGCTCCATTCAAATGAACATTCTATCTTATTGAATGGGACCGCTGGAGGCAAATTCCATGCCACCGGAGGATTAAAGCGAGGAGATCCACTTTCTCCTCTCATCTTCATATTGGGCTGCTGATTACTTCTCAAGGATGATTAATCGGACCATTCCGAATAAAAGCTATGCCGAGTACCATCATAAATCAAACATTGTTATTTCTCACCTCCTTTATGCGAGATGACATCATGGTTTTCTCCGAGTGCACACAAAACTGCTTGTGAAAATGTTAAAACATTGTTTTGACTCTTTCCAACAACAATACGGAATGCTTTTCAATCCCGAGAAGTGCCAATTGGTATTCTCCAAGCCGACACCTATCCGGATCGAGCAATGGATTCGGGTACACTTGGATTTCAATGCGAGTACCCCTCCTTTTAAATACACGGGTGTCCTTCTCACTTTGGGCGGAACCAAACATATTCGATTTTAGGAGATTCTCACCAAAGTCGGTTCTCGATTGAGTCATTGGACTAATTCTTTCTTATCAAATGGTGGTAGAATCACACTCCTCAAAAGTATCCTCACAACCTTCCCCTCCTATCTTCTTCAAATGATTGCTATGAAGAAAAGCACCCAATTACAGTTGGAAAGGGCTTTTAATAGATTTTTATGGGTCGGTCGAGAGAACCTGAAGCATTGGACTTCTTGGCAAAAGGTCACAAAACCAGATGGTTGCTTGGTGGCCTTGGATTCAAAGCTTTCCTCAAATTCAGCTAGATTAATATGTGCAAATTATGGATTAATTTCGCAGCCCAAATCTCACTGTGGGCTAAATTTATGATGGGTAAATACCGCAGGTTCTCCCATCCCACTCAAGTGGTCGGGAAATTAGGTGACTCCGAATGCGGGTCAATCTACTTAAGGTGAGAAGTTCTGTGAAAATCTATTTATCCGGGAGCTGGGGAGAGGTGATGTGAATTTTTGGTTGGATAACCGGTGTCCCAAGGATTGGTTAGTTGCTAAAGATAATCCTACCGATTCAACTACAAAGGTCCGTGAGTTTTGGGATGGGAGCAATTGGTCTCTTCCACGGCTCAAGGCCATTTTACAGGATCATTCAGAAGGCGGATTTCTACCATCAAGTTTGATCAAAGTAGTCCGAGATAAAGTTTGTTGGAGTAATCACCACAATCAAAATATAACTAAAACTATTTACAGGAGTCTTTTCAATCGGCCTTCGTTCCCTGGGGAAACTCCATTTGGAATAAATTTTTGTCCCCTTCCATGTCCTTTTTGTGCTGGAGAACCTTCCATGGCATCATCCCAACTGATGATATTCTTAAACTAAAAGGCCTTAGGGGGCCCTCTAAATGTGTTCTCTGCCATCAACATGATGAATCCATCCCTCATCTATATTTTAATCGCTCCTTTTCCGAACTCGTATGGCCGCATCTAACCAATGGTCTGGAAGAACCATACTTATTGTTGGGAAGATATTCATACACTTTGGATGAATAGGGAAAATCGAAGGTTAATACTCTACATTGCATTGTGATGTGGTTTCCGTGGATGGCCGAAACGGTGCCAAATTTGATGGGATAGGTTTGCTACGTGGATAAAGTAGCCAATAACCGTAAATCATATCTACACAAAATCATTAAACACAAGGGTTTCATCAATCATGCTGCACAACGAGCTTCTACCTAATGTTGGAAAAAAGTTAAGGCTGGTTAGATGGCTTCCCCTACTAACTCGACCATCAAAATTAATACTGATGGCGGTTTCTCTAAGGATAATGCGGAGTGGGAGGAATTTTCGAAACTCTTATGGTAATCGCCTACTTTTCTTCTATGCACTCGTGAAAGCTAGAGATGCATTGGAGACTGAATTTATTGCTGTGGAGTATGCTATGCATATTGCCAAAATTGCTAACTGGTCAAATATTTGGCTAGAAGTTGATTCCACTTGTTCTACTTAACATTCTTCGACAAAAACCGGTCTACAACTCGGATGCAAGACTATTGGAGAAAACATATTAATCAAGCTAAACCCACCCATTTTACCTCTTCTTCAATTCCTAGGGAGGGTAACAAAGTGGCCCATTGGTTAGCGATTAGGGGGCCGGATCCCGACAGGTTTTAGCTTGCCGCACCCCCCCTTTTGATCTTAAAATTTTAATTAATGGAGATAAGCTTCAGCTCCCACATATCAGATTGGAGACACCCCCTGTGTTCTGATGGAATTTCTTGGGTGCTGTGGGGTTTTTTGTACCAAACCACTTTTTTTTTTAACTTACTTTATAATTATACATATTTACATATGTATACATATATTTTCACTCACCCAAGCTTTTAGTTTTATTGTTTTCTGTGGTCTTTAGGGAATGGCCTCCATTAGGTTTTTTGTTAGTTGGGAGCATTTCCATCAATGATTTTGTACTCTCCTTTTATTAGTAACATGTAGGGAGCCCTCTGTGTTGCTCCTTTTTAAAAAAAAAAAATATATATATATATATATATATATATATATATATATATATATATATATATATATATATTTATTTATTTATATATATATTTATAAATATATATATTTATTTATATATATATAAATTTATTTTATATTATTTTTTAATTTTTAATATTTTAAGTATAGTATATTCTTTATAAATATAATTTAATTATAAAAATATTTATTTTTAAATAAATTATAAATAAATATATAAATATATATATATATATATAATAATTATTTTTTATTTTTAATGTTTTAAGAATAGTTTATTATTTATAAATATAATTTAATTATAAAATTACTTAATTGTTAAGTAAATTATAAATAAAAATATATAAGTGGTATACATAAATATATAAGCTTATATATATATATATATATTTAATATTTTTCTTTTATTTTAAATATTTTAAGTATATGATATTATTTATAAATACAATTTAATTATAATTTTTTTTATAGCTAAATAAATTATAAATAATTAAATATATATGTGTATATATAAATATATAAATATATAAATAAATATATATATATGTATATATATATATAAATATGTATATATATATATATATATATATGTATATATATATATATGTGTATATATATATATATATATATATATATATATATATATATAATTTTATGTAATATTATCTTTTTTTTAAATTTTTTAACTATAGTATATTATTTATAAATATAATTTAATTAAAAAAATATTTAATAGTTAAATAAATTATAAATAAATAAATAAATATATGTATATATAAATGTAAATATATATTTATATATATATACATATATATGTATATATAAATTTTAATAATATTATTTTTTAAACTTAAATATTTTAAGTATAGTATATTATATATAAATATAATTTAATTACAAAAATATTTAATAGTTAAATAAAAAATAAACAAAAATATATATATAGTATATATATATATATATATATATATATATATATATATATATATATATATTTTTTAGGAAAGAAGCCACAAAGGGCTCCCTACATGTTACTAACAACCATAATTACAAAAAACCTTACCAATAATGGTAAGACCCCCTCATAAACATACTCCACCCAAAACAAAACTAGGACATAAACAAATAGAGCAGGCCTAAATAAATAGCAAGCAGAGAAACATAACATAGTCCACTCTTCCTGGAGCAGTACACCGGTGCAGTAGAGAGAAGCTGGCAGTAACTCAGTAAGTCCAAAACAGCTTGATGGAAGAGATAAAGATCCATGCATAATTCCAGAAGATCAGACATGAGACCAACAGCATAATGGGGCCAGTGGGGACCTCAAATAATCCCAGCACCAAAATTGGGGAGTCAGGTAGTAATCTTGATGTAAGGGGCAGAAAGATTGTCACTGTTGATAAGGGTCTTTAGCTGTGTAGGAATGATGGTTGAGGCCCTCACATTATGGGAAGAAGCTCCAACTTTGGCTGCTTGACCGACGAGGTTGATTACCTTCCTTGTGAATGAAGGTGAATTGAACATTGAGTTTGGAGACTATGGCAAGGATTCTACTCCTCCAGGTGACCATGGTGCCGGGGAGGGTTGGAGGGGCGAGGGGTTCGGCATTGTAATGATTTCCTCATTATCACCTTCCACAATAATATTATACCGATTACTGCTAATGGCCATGGAGAGCCCCCAAAGATGGCAATGAGATCGGCTTCCAAAGTATCGGCGGCATCAACAGGTGCATGGAAGAAAAGCATGCAATCACCCCTGTGATTCCTGAAGATGCCACCAAATCCAGCACCTTCCTCATTGCAGCAGCCATTATAATTTAGTTTGAGGAAAGGGGAATAGGGGGGTTGCCATTTGACCAGTGTGATTCTATGGGAAGGTGCCTCATGTGTGGTCTCTAGCCCACAAATATTGGAGAAATTGTTATATCTGATGAGTTTTTGGATGTAGGAGAGACAATTTTGTGCAACTTTTTGTTCACTGGGTAGTATGTCATCAAAAGTGGCCTTGTTCCTTGCCATCCAAAGGAACCAGGCACAAATAAGAGGGACTGCACCAATCCCTTGCTTGTTCCAAGCCGACCAACAAGAGTGGAGGCGGACCCAAGAAAGGCTTTGTGTGTTGAGTTGACGATCGTTGAAAGATTAACCTCCAAACAAGCCGAGAAAACCGCATTTAAAAAACAGGTGTTTGATAGATTCTTCCTCCCTCGTGCACAGTCTACAACAAGAAGGACCTCTCAGACCTTTTAATTTGAGGATGTCATCAGTAGGAAGGATCTTCAGGAAAGTTCTCCAAGTAAAGAAAGTCATAGATGGTGATAAATATTTGTTCCAGGGACATTCACTCCAAGGGATGAGCTCCCACTGGTAAAGTTTGGAGTAAATGGCTTTAGACAAGCTATGCTGGGCACAGGAATGCCAGATGATAGAGTCTTGCTTCTGCCTGTCAAAACTAGTGGTGGCCACCTGCCTAGCAGATTCAGGAGTAAGCACAGTTTGAAGATCCTCCAAAGACCAATTAGCCCGAGCCTCGACACTCGGATACTTTGAGTTTAAGGTTGGGAATGTTAGTACTGGGGTTGAGCCATTCGGTTGGGCACCGGTTATCCAACCAGAAGGTGAGATCCCCTTACCTATGCCGGCTAAACGGACTTTCGGCTTGCGGCTCGATTCCGAGCATAGCTTTCCATAGCTTAGAGTCACCCAGCTTTGCTACTAACCGGGGTCGGGTGGAGCGGTTTGCGATGTTGCCCATCGGAAATTTGGCCCGGAGGGAGTTGCGGGATCTAAATTTGATCCACGACTTACATAGGTTCACTTGAATTATCTGCTGTATAGTTTTAAACCCCGACCACCGACCCAAGTAGGCTTAGCCACTTTGGTCCAGGAGGTCCAATGACACTGCTTTCTTTGGCCAGCCCAAAGAAACTTGTTAAAAGCCTTTTCAAAGAGAGTTTGGATTCCTTTGTTCATAGTGGTCATCTGGAGAACATAAGCAGGCAAGGTGGTGAGAATACTTCTCAAGATTGTTATCCTACCTCCACTGGAAAGGTACTTGTGAGTCCAATATGCCAAATAAGAGTTGATTTTCTGCAGGATGCCTTCAAAGTGCCTTTGCTTTGTTCGCCATATCAAGTTGTACCCCTAAGTACTTAAGAGGCAGGTGAGTGCTAGTAAAGCCAGTGAAATTAATAATCCAGTTTCTGACCTCCACAGAAGTATTTGAAGAAAATAGGAGATGGCTTTTGGTCTTGTTGAACACCATACCAGAGGATTGCTGGAAGGAGTTCAGGCATTTGACAATCATTTTGACAGCATTCTTGGAAGCATTGGAGAAAACCATGACATCATCTGCATAAACTAAGTGAGATACTAAAATATTAGACTTGTGGTGATACCTGTTGGAGGGGTGTGTTGTGCTAGCTTGGTTCAGTAATTTGGAGAAATAGTCCATAGCCAAGATGAAGAGGGTGGGAGAGAGTGGGTCTCCTTGCTTAAGACCCCTAGAGGCAGAGAAATAGCCCCAAGTAGACCCATTGAGCAGAATAGAATGGGCATTAGCCCCCAGCCATCTTCTGATTAGATTGCGGAAAGAATTCGAGAACCCCTTGCTGTAAGAGTGTACATAAGAAAGTCCAGGTGGATGGTATCATATGCCTTCTTAATATCGAAGCTTGTAAATTAAATTGCCACTACGCACTTAGTATTCAAATTCAATAGAAGTTCCTGTGCTAACAAGATATTATCAGCAATAGATCTGCCTTTGACAAAAGCTGCTTGATTAGAACTGATAACTTTCTCCAAAATGGGTTGTAGTCTGTTGACTAACACTTTGCTTATAGTTTTGCTGATCACAGATGTGAGGCTAATGGGTCTGAAATGATCCCAACTAGTTTGTGCAGTGTCTTTGGGGATTAAAACAAAGTTGGAAGCATGGAAGTATTGAGGAATGTCTTCTCCAGGAAAGAAACTAGTGATGGCGGCAGTCACTTCGACTTTAATAATCTCCCAAGCCTTAATGTAAAAATCAGAAGTGTACCCATCAGGGCCAGCAGTCTTAGAGCTATCAATAGAATTAATGGCCTTCCAGATCTCCTCTTCAGATGGGGGAGTAGTGAGATTAAGCTGACTAATGTAATCATAATGATCAGTGAAAAGGGCAGTGTTTATGCTGGCTCTCTGAAATGGGTGTTGTTGAAGTAGGGATTGAAAGTAGTGGGTAGCATCTCTACCAATCTCCAAGTGGTTGGAGATCCAATCCCCATTATCCTTTTTGATGCTGTGTATGAAGTTACATTTCCTCTTATATTTGAGGTAGGCATGATAGTAGGCAGTGTTCCGATCTCCCCTATGAAATGATTAATGGAGGCCTTTTGTTGAAGAAATTTATCCCGAATATCAATTGAGTGCATCGGTTTAGCTTCGGCAGCAAGGAGTTGGGACTTGGAGAACCTTGTTATTTTGGCTTTGCTCTTCCGATTCTAAGACATCCCTTTCGACTGCTCCACCACTTTAAATACATTGCCAAATTGATTCCGGCCCAGGTTAGATAATTTCCTACTTAGCTTTGTGATGAAGGAGGCACGGCTTGTGCCATGGGTCCATCCGTGTAGAATCTTGCCGGTTATCTTTGACCACTGCGAGGAAGGAGGGATGGGTAGACCGGATATTCTAATATACGAAAGGTTTAAAGGAGGGAGTGCTGGGGGGAGCGATAATAGATATGAGGAGAGGCCTATGGTCAGAGCAAATAAGAGCAAGATGAGTGATCTGGGTATGCAGGAAATGACTGTGCCAGAGCTCATTTGCCAGAAATCTATCCAGCCTTTCTTTAGTAGAATTCCTTTTCCAAGTGAAACTAGGACCCCTAAATCCCAGATCATAAAGCCCAGCTGCATCAATATTATCATTGAAGGTGTTCATTATTGTTACATTAGGTCTGTGGCCACCCAGCTTTTCAGCAGGAGTAGTAATACAATTGAAATCACCCCCAATGATCCAGGGGCAATTAATGACATTGCTTAGATTATGG
>CM040434.1:577500-580000 GCA_022702705.1 Papilionanthe hookeriana x Papilionanthe teres | reverse complement strand
ATATATATATATATATATAAATTTATTTAATATTATTTTTATATTTTTTAATTATAAAAATATTTAATAGTTAAATAAATTATAAATAAATAAATATATATGTGTGTGTATATATATATATATATATATATATATATATATATATATTTATATAATATTATTTTTTATTTTAAATATTTTAAGTATAATATATTATTTTTAAATATAATTTAATTATAAAAAATATTTTATAGTTAAAAAAATTTTAAATAAATAAATATATATATATATATATATATATATATATATATATATATATATATATATATGTATATATATATCAATTTATGTAATATTATTTTTTATTTTAAATATTTTATGTATAGTATATTATTTATATATATAATTTAAATCTAGAAATAGTTAATAGTTAAATTAATTTTAAATAAAAATAAAAATATAGATATATATATATAAATAAATAAATAAATAATATATATATATATATATATATATATATATATATATATATATGTATATATTTATTTATATAGATATTTATATATATGGATATAATATTATTTTTTTATTTTAAATTTTTTAAGTATAGTATATAATTTATAAATATAATTTAATTATAAAAATATTTAATAATTAAATAAATTATATATAAAAATATTGAGTCATGGTTTTGTTATTGGTCGAGGATTGACAATTTTGACTATAGTTCACTTTTTGGTTAGAGATTAACTTATTGGGTCAATAATTGGTCATTATTTCAAAAATTGACTATTTTAACCAAAATTAGCTTTTTAGTCAAAAGTTGACCTATTGGGTCAATGGTTTCGTCATTGGATCAAGGATTGACCATGTTGACCAAAGTTAACTTTTTGGTCAGAGATTGACTTATTGGGTCATTAATTCGAAAATTATTTATTTTGACCGAAATTGACTTTTGGTCAAATGTTAATTTATTAAGCCGATGGGTTGGTCATTGGGTAGAGGATTGACCATTTTGACCGAAGTTGACTTTTTGGTCGAAAGATGACCTATTGGGTCAATGGGTTGGACATTAGGTCAAAGATTAACCATCTTGACCAAAGTTGACTTTTTGGTCAGAGATTGGTTTAATGGGTCAAAAATTGGTCATTAAGTCAAAAATTGACAATTTAATCAAAATTAACTTTTTGGTCAAAAGTTGACCTATTGGGTCAATGAGTTGGTCATTGGGTTAGGGATTGACTATTTTGACGAAAGTTGTACATTAGTTAAAATTTAACTTATTTAGGTCGATGAGGCGGTTAGTAGGTCGAAAATTGACGATTTCGAGCAAAATTGACTTTTTGGTCGAAAAGTTGACTTATTAGATTGATAGGTTGGTCATTGGGTCGAGGATTAACCATTTTGGCCAATGTTGATTTTTAGTCGAAAGTTAACAAATTGGGTCGATTGGTTGGTCGTTGGATGAAGGATTGAACATTTTCACCAAAGTTTACATTTAGGTCATTGTGTCGAAATTAGTCATTTTGACGAAATTTGACTTTTGGTTAAAAGTTGACATTTTAGGTCAATGAGGTGATCATTAGGTCGAAAATTAACAATTTTGAGCAAAATTGACTTTTTTGTTCAAAAGTTGACTTTAATGGGTCGATAATTAGTAATTATGTCGAAATTTTCTATTTTGACCAAAATTGACTTTTAGTCGAAAGTCGATCTATTAGGTTAGTGGGTTGGTTATTGGGTCATGGATTGATGATTAAGACTGAAAGTTGACTTTTTGGTCGAAGATTTCTTATTGGGTTAATAATTTGTCATTAGGTCGAAAATTATCTATTTTGACGAAAAGTTGACTTTTTGGTCGAAATATGACTAATTTGCCGTGGAGTTGAGTCATTGGGTCGAAAATTGATCATTTTGACCAAAGTTGACTTTTTGTCGAATGTTGACTTTATTTGGTTAATGTGGGGTCATTAGGTCGAAATTTAGTTATTTTGATCGAAGGTTGACATATTGAGTCGATGGGTTGGTTATTGGGTCGAGGTTTGACCATTTTGACGAAAGTTGACTTTTTGGTCGAAAGTTAACTATTAGGTCGATAGGTTAGTCATTGGGTCGGAAATTGACCATTTTAACAAAAGTTGACTTTCTGGTTCAAAGTTCACCTATTGAGTCAAAGGGTTTCTCATTGGGTCAAAGATTGACCATTTTGACCAAAGTTGACTTTTTTGTCAGAGATTGACTTACTAGGTCAATTATTGGTCATTTGGTCAAAATTTGACTATTTTGACCAAAATTGAATTTTTGTCGAAAGTTAACCCATTGGATCGATGTGGTGGTCATATGATCGGGAATTGTCCATTTTGACCAAAGATGACTTTTTGTCGAAGTTGACTTATTAGGTCGATGGGTTGGTCATTAGGTCGAGGATATACCATTTTGACTAAAGTTGACTTTTTGGTCAGAGATTGGTTTACTGGGTTAATAATTGGTCATTAGGTCAAAAATTGACTTTTTTGACCAA
>CM040434.1:565000-572500 GCA_022702705.1 Papilionanthe hookeriana x Papilionanthe teres | reverse complement strand
CATCAATTAACTCAATAGGTTAACTTATGACCAAAAAGTCAACTTTTGTCAAAATGGTCAATTTTTGACCCAATGACTTACCCGTTGACCCAATATATCAAAATTTTGACCAAAAAGTTTTCTTCAGTCAAAATGGTCAAATCTTGACCCAATTACCAACTCATTGACCAAATAGGTCAACTTTTGACCAAAAAGTTAACTTTGGTCAAAATGGTCAATTTTTGACCCAATGCCACCCCGTTAACCCAATGGGTAAACTTTTGACAAAAAATTTAATTTTGGTCAAAATAATAAATTTTTGACCTAATGACCAATTTTAGATCCAATAAGTCAATATCTCGACAAAAAGTCAACTATGGTCAAAATGATCGATCTTTGACCTAATGACCAACCCATTGACCCAATAGGTAAACTTTTGACCAAAAAGTCAATTTTGGTCAAAATGATCAATTTTTGACCCAACGACCAACACATTGAGCCAGTAGGTCAATGTTTGACCAAAAAATCAATTTTGGACAAAATTGTCAATTTTTGACCTAATGAACAATTATTAACCAAGTAAGCCAATCTCTGACCAAAAAGTCAACTTTGGTCAAAATGGTCTATCCTTGACCCAATGACCAACCCATTGACCCAATGAGTCGACTTTGACAAAAGTCATCTTTGGTCAAAATGGACAATTTCTGATCCAATGATCACCCCATTGACCCAATGGGTTAACTTTTGACAAAAAAATTCAATTTTTGTCAAAATACTCAATTTTTGACCAAATGACCAATAATTGACCCAATAAGCCAATCTCTGATCAAAAAGTAAACTTTGATCAAAATGGTCAATCTTTGACCCAATGACAAACCCATTGACCCAATGACCCGACCAACAATAATGCAGTAATATTCGCTTCCAAAAGATGGCCAAAAACTTGACTTAATTTATAAATAGCGGCTAGTGTATAAAATCAAAATGATGTAAATTTAGAAAATATTTTTACGCACTAGGGGTACTACGCAAGTATACGTATCGTTTCAAGTAATATAGGGCTTTGAAACAAAGACCACAATATCGATCCCACAGGGAAGAATTATAGTGATAAATTTTCTAAAATAAAAAATATATATATTTTTATCTTTTAATTTAATTATAAATTACTATTAATTTACTAGATGCAAAAAAAGAAAACAATAATAATAAAATGATTTATGAAAACTACATAAAATAAAAAATTTCTTTCCTTCAATTAATCTAAGATTTTTAAGATAATTTAATATTCGTTAGAGAATTTGATTTATGGTATTGTGCCAAATAGAAGCATTCCTATACTTTACCCTTTGATCCAGGCACAAAGAACATTGACTAATTTACAGATTAGGTCTGGATGTATTTTTAGTAGAATGGGTTAATCTAGGCTCACACTTCTAAATGTCCAAGGGTGGCTATGGTCGGCCCTACTCAGTGACCCTTTCCTAATCTATAAATCAAATTATAAGAATTTAGTCTGTCACTCTCAAAACTTATCAATTCTACGCCCTTTAAATCTTATCTTCCTATTTATTTGCACTTCACCTTGAATAGCCCGCACATGGCCTTCGACTACCCAAGGATTCATGTGACATTTACAAGTTAAGAGTTCTTCTCCTTCAAGGTCCCAAAACTCTTCAACAGGTTTTAACAATTTGAATGGCCAATTTAAAAAGTAAAGTAAGATCAGGTATTAATGTCATCACAATGTTTTGAAAATATTTTGAATTTCAATTCTCCATCGAATTTTTATATTATCTTATCTATCTCTTCATAATTGAAGGAAGAAAGTAAACTAACTACTCAGAACACATTGAAAATAAACGACAAAACATAATAAATAAACTTTGAATCGAATATAAAAATACTTATCTCGAAATATTTCTTCTACGGATCTTCGATTCCTATCGACTCCACGAGTGTAATGAACTCCAGATGCAACAACTTGAAAATAAACTCACTAAACTAAACAAAAGTGGCCCTAAATTTCTCTCTCTATTTTTCTCTCTAAGGATGAGAGATCCTAAAGTGGATAAGAGAAAGGGTTACAATGGGAGGGGGCACGTTTTCTGAAGAAATGGACCCCTATTTATAGGATTCAAGGGTTGCCTTGAGGCACCTCTTCAAAACATGTCCACATTCAATGAATCTTCTAGAAAGTCGGTCTGGCGCCTAGGCGCGGAATCTGACGCCTAGGCGCCGGACACCGCATCCAGTTCTTCGCACCTCTTCACTTTGGCTCGTACCTCTTCGCGATTAAAACCATTTTGGAGCGTCCAAATGCAATGTATCACATGTCCTATTATCAAGGAACAACTGCCAGTCTTCTAGAATGTCCAATAACCGCTCACTCCGTCAAAATAACCGATCAAACGTTGTCAAAAACTTGGCAGGTTTTTGTATCGAGTCTGGCGCTTAGGTGCAAACTTCTGGCGCCAGGCCATATTTTTTTATACTTTTTGTATTTTGCTCCATTTTTGCTCCTTTTTGTACCTTTTTCCTTTTTAGACCTTTTTACATCACCTACATCCAAAAACACACAAAATACCTTTCATTAAAGCATAATATCCTTAGAAATTAATAAGAATTAAGACATAAAGAAATAGGTATTTTTTTATAGATCAAAATCCCCCGAAACTTAAATGTTACTTGTCCTCGAAGTAACTCTTTCTACTATATAAAATATATAACCTTTGGAATAAAAGATAAATATTTAAGATTCCTTATAATTTTTGATTTTATAAAGTCTTTAGTAAATTTTTAACCCAATTTCACTAACTAGGTTTAATTTTAAGAATTTAAAGAATATTTAACTACCAAATCATAAGATTCCAAACTTTCCATCCATTTTGAAAATAATAGAAGTCTATTATATTAAGCTTTCATAGATTATTTACAAGAAAAAAATCTTCTTGAAAAATCTTTTCTAAATAAATATTTATGTATAAAAATTAAGTAAAATATGTAACTAGTTTTCTTCCTATAAGATAATTCAAGAGAAGCTAATTTTTGATTAGGCATTTCCTTAAGCTTCTTCTCTCTTCTCTTTTTCTCTCTTTTTTTTTGTATATATAGAGAGGATTACTATATCTGGATAGCATGTTAATGGTTTTGAACTTCATTATCCTTAACTTATATTTTCAAAACTTATACATTTCCACTTAATTATTATAACATAAATAAGAATTCAAAAAGATTTCTAATCTTTTCTTTTTCAAGTGATAGTTTTTTATTACTTAATATTTCTAAAATTCTATTATTTCTATCATGAATAGAAAAATTCTTTATCTTATTCTTCTTTAAGTTAAATAATTATATTCTTAAAATCAATCAAAGTTAGTAAAGTTTTTGGTTAATTTTCACTAAATTGTTTATAATTTCAAAAATAAAAGTGGTCTCGAAATAAATTCTTCATTCCTTAAGTTATGGTAAAAAGTTTTTATTTTTATGAAAATATTAGCTCTTTAAGGACAAATAAAATTTAATTTTGAATGGATTTTCCCTTCCCCAAACTTAAGTTTTGGTATACTATGATAATTTGAAAGTATGAGAGAAAGAAAATCATAAGAATTTTTAATAAGTATGTAAAAACAATCTTAAAAAGAAAAATTAACTTCTATCATGCTTTTATGAATAATTAAGATAAAATTTAAGCATGTATAAAAAGTAAGCAGGCTAATTTTATGATGATACTAAATTTGAAATAGAATTTAAACAGAGCAAAATTAATAATTACTAAACAGTAGACTAAAACAACATATAAATTAATTCTAACTTCCGTCTCAACACAATATACTAAGAATATTTTAACAATAGAATCTTAACACTAATCAATCAACATACATCAAACACAAAACTAAACAAACTAATAGAGTAGCTCATCATAAAGATCAATAACTACTAGTCACTAGCTGTAGCCTCATCATCATCATCATCATCAAAGGAAAATTCTACGTCCTTAGGATCAACAAATGGTGTGAATCTAGGAAAAGTAGGGAAACTAACATCATGTTCACCCTTCGGAAATCGACTAGGGCTTCATCATACTCGGCATCATAACTACTCTTCCTGCGGGTATAATCGGATAAATGATGCAGTTTCCTATCGATAGTATCAATCTGCCGAGTGAGTTTGAAATAACTCCTGTTCTTCGCTCTAAAAAATGATCATGCATTGATTCCCAGAAATCTGATGGTGGCTCAGCAGACGTAGAGGGTCGAGAAGTAGAAGGTCTACCTGGAGTATGTGCAGAAGTAGAAGGAGCGGTCGATCTCTTCCCTCGAAGACGATCATAGATACTAATACTCTCCTGCCCAATTGGCTTGGTAGACTTTAACTTATCCTCAGAAATATCAGCAGTGACTCCATTACTAACACATAGTGAATAGATCAGAGATGGGAATCCATGAGGCATTCCTGCCAAGGATGGCTTGGAAGGTGATGTTATTACCCATGTTTCTTACTATTCGGACATGGATTTTTGACAGACGCTTTTGGATGGATCAACAAGAAGTTTACACAGTCCATTTTGGATTCACATGGATTGTATGAGACATTAAATTTACGAGGAAAATGTCATCATGACTAAATCAAGTTGTATGATGTACTTTCGGCAAGTTGGAATGAAAATGACTACGTCATATTTTGCCTTCACCTCTTTTTGTGCAAATTGGTTAGGAAACGCCATTAGAGTTAAATGAACTTTGAACGAAGAACAGAAAAGAAAAGAAAATAAATGAGAATTTTTCCTAAAAATCTAAATATTAAAATGAACTTCAAATTCACATGAACATTAAATAAACAACAAAAAAAAATGGGATCGTTAAAGAACAAACAAAATGAATCTAAATCTCAAATTGAATTCCGATCTGAATCCTCTGATTTGAACCATTCAGTTCTTCTCTCAATCGAAATCTGTTTGAAACTCTTTTGAAATTTGAATATTTTCCTCGACTTATTGCTAAGTCAAGTATTTTCAGCTTGGTACCCTTACCAGCTCCTTTCAATTCTCTTTCTTCAGTGTCTTAGAGGATCGACTAATTCTATTAACACGGAGCCACGAACTTTGTTCGATTTGGTTCTGATGACATGAGACTGGGTCCCTCTTCATACAGATAAATCTTCGAGATTGGAACCAGTTTCCATTTCTCAACATCCGAGACTGGTACCTAAATTCCAGTTCTCTTCCTTCGAGGTCGGTACCTAAATTCCGACTCTTATCGAGATCGATACCTAAATTTCGATTCTCTTTTGAGGTTGATACCTAAATTTCAATCCTCTAAATTCCGAGACTGGTACCTAAATTCTAGTTCTCTTCCTTGGAGGTCGGTACTTAAATTCCGACTCTCATTCGAGATCGATACCTAAATTTCGATTCTCTTTCGAGGTTGATACCTAAATTTCAATCCTCTAAATTCCGAGACTGGTACCTAAATTCCAGTTCTCTTCCTTTAAGGTCGGTACCTAAATTCCGACTCTCATTCGAGATCGATACCTAAATTTTGATTCTCTTTCGAGGTTGATACCTAAATTTCAATCCTCTAAATTCCGAGACTGGTACCTAAATTCCAGTTCTCTCCTTTGGGAGGTCGGTACCTAAATTCCGACTCTCTTTTCGAGATCGATGCCTAAATTTCTATTCTCTTTCGAATTGATACCTAAATTTCAATTCTAAATTTCCGAGACTGGTACCTAAATTCCAGTTCTCTTCTTTCGAGGTCGGTACCTAAATTCTGACTCTCATTCGAGATCGATACTTAAATTTCGATTCTCTTTCGAATTGATACCTAAATTTCAATTCTAAATTCCGATACTGGTACCTAAATTCCAGTTCTCTTCCTTCGAGGTCGGTACCTAAATTTCGACTCTCATTTGAGGTTGATACCTAAATTTCGATTCTCTTTCGAATTGATACCTAAATTTCAATTCTAAACTTTCGAGACTAGTACCTAAATTCTAGTTCTCATTCCGAGATCAGTACCTAATTCTGATTCTCATCCTTTTCGAGGTCGATACCTAAATTTCGACTCTCTTCGAGACTATACCTAAATTCCGAGTTCTCATTTCGAGACTAGTACCTAAATTCTAGTTCTCATTCCGAGATCGATACCTAAATTCGATTCTCATCCTTTTCGAGGTCGATACCTAAATTTCGACTCTCTTTCGAGATTGATACTTAAATTTCAATTCTCATCCCTTTCGAGATCGGTACCTAAATTCGATTCTCATTCTTTTTCGTCGATACTCGAACTCCGATTCTCACTTCGAGGTGGTACATAAATTCCAGTTCTCTTCGCAATCCCGAGGTTGAAACCCAGGTTTCAATTCTCATTTCAAATAAAAATTTCAAATTCAAAATTTCCTTAAATCGATTTCAAATCAAACTTCAAATCAAAACCCAAACTCACACATTGAAACTTGAAAGTTAAAAAAGTAAACTAAAATCTAAATCGAATTCCCCAGATCTTGCGATTTGTAGTTCACATCCTTCTCCATTCCCCAGCGAGAGTTCAGGAATCTCCAGTTTTGGAAATATACCTGATACTCCCCAGCGGAAATTCTTCTACTTCATCCTAAGTTTGTCACTTGGACATCTGTGTTGGTTTTGTTGATCTCTTCGGTCAACTCCAATACACGCGGTGTACTTGGTTAGCACACCACACCTATTGGGGGTCCATTTGTTGACCTCATTTTTGATGAGGTCTTTTGCTTCTCTCTTTAGTACTTAGGATCTAGCCTTAGGCTTTTCCTTTGACTAATCTTAGGAGACTAGAAGTGGAACCCACCCTTTAGAAATTCAAACACCTCTTGACTCCCTGCAAACTCCACAAGCTTGATTGTAGACCCCTAATCACCTAGAGGGTTGAAATCAAATGTGGAGGTTTAAAGGATGAGTTCCCTGTAGGACTTTTTGGCCTTAAGAATACCGTGGGTGGCCTTGTCTGGTGAGGGTTGACTTGCACATACACTACACTCTCACACATATTCCAAGTCCTAAAACCACACTCCCACCCAACTTGACTTCCTGACTCATGTAGGTAATTCATATGGATGGTTCTTGTCCCCTAAGCCCCTGGCTAAGAGGGTTAGGAACAACATAGTGAATGCCTCAGATGAGTACTCTCATGGCTCATATGGGTTTAATATGGCTTCATGGCTCAACCAAAGTGATTCCATTCTACTCAAATTTGATCAATCTTCATTTTCCCAAAATTTTAATTTTTGACCCCCGGGGCCCTACACCCACTAAACCTACCAAATGCCCTTAGAACTACCCAAAATTTGCAAAATCACCTAAATTACCCAAAATTCCTCAAAATCAATCCTAAACACTTCCCACCATTCAAATTGACCTTTTTTGGCCAAAAATACCAAAAATCCCAAAAGTACCCCCAATACCCTCCAAATACCCAAAATGCCCTTCTTAGCCAAAAATTCCATAAATTTCAAAAATTTCCAGAAAATTCCAAAAAATCCAAACAA
>CM040434.1:552500-557500 GCA_022702705.1 Papilionanthe hookeriana x Papilionanthe teres | reverse complement strand
TGGGTCAAGAATTGACCATTTTGACCAAAGTTAACTTTTTCGTCAAAAGTTGACCTATTGGGTCAATGGGTTAGGATTAGGTCAAAGATTAACCATCTTGACCAAAGTTGACTTTTTGGTCAGAGATTAGTTTACTTGGGTCAAAAATTGGTCATTAAGTCAAAAATTGACTATTTTAATCAAAATTAACTTTTTGGTCAAAAGTTGACCTATTGGGTCAACGAGTTGGTCATTGGGTTAAGGATTGACTATTTTGACAAAAGTTTTCTTTTGGTCAAAATTTGACCTATTTAGGTCAATGAGGCGATCGATGAGGTCGAAAATTGACAATTTTGAGCAAAATTGACTTTTTGGTCGAAAGTTGACTGTTAGGTCGATAGATTGGTCATTGGGTCGAGGATTAACCATTTTGGCTAAAGTTGACTTTTTAGTCGATAGTTAACAAATTGGGTCGATTGGTTGGTCATTGGATGAAAGATTGAACATTTTCACCAAAGTTGACATTTAGGTCATTGTGTCAGAAATTGACAATTTTGACCAAATTTGACTTTTGGTCAAAAGTTGACCTTTTGGGACAATGAGGTGGTCATTAGGTCAAAAATTGACAATTTTGACCAAAATTGACTTTTTTGTTCAAAAGTTGACCTAATGGGTCAATAATTGGTAATTATGTCAAAAATTTACTATTTTGACCAAAATTGACTTTTTGTCAAAAGTCGATCTATTGGGTCAGTGAGTTGGTTATTGGTTCAAGGATTGACAATTATGACCAAAGTTGACTTTTTGGTCAAAGATTTACTTATTGGGTTAATAATTGGTCATTAGGTCGAAAATTGTCCATTTTTACCGAAAAGTTGACTTTTTGGTCGAAATTTGACCAATTTGGCTATCGGGTTAGTCATTGGGTCGAAAATTGACCATTTTGACCAAAGTTGACTTTTTGGTCAAAAGTTGATCTATTTGGTTAATGGGGGGTCATTAGGTCGAAATTTGATTATTTTGACCAAAATTGACTTTTTGGTCGAAGGTTGACATATGGGTCGATGAGTTGGTTATTGGGTCGAGGTTTGACCATTTTGACCAAAGTTGACTTTTTGGTCGAAAGTTAACTCTATTAAGTCGATGGGTTGGTCATTGGGTCAGAAATTGACCATTTTAACTAAAGTTAACTTTTTGGTCAAAAGTTCACCTAATGGGTCAATGGGTTTGTCATTGGGTCAAAGATTGACCATTTTGACCAAAGTTGACTTTTTGGTCATAAATTGGCTTTGTGGATCAATTATTGGTCATTTGGTAAAAAATTGACTATTTTGATCAAAATTGAATTTTTTGTCAAAAGTAAACCCATTGGGTCAATGGGGTGGTCATTGGATCAGGAATTGACCATTTTGACCGAAGATGACTTTTTGTCAAAAGTTGACCTACTGGGTCAATGAGTTGGTCATTGGGTCAAGGATAGACCATTTTGACCAAAGTTGACTTTTTGGTCAGGATTGGCTTACTGGGTTAATAATTGGTCATTAGGTCAAAAATTGGTTATTTTGACCAAAATTGATTTTTTGGTCGAACGTTGACTCTTTAGGTCGATGTGTTGGTCATTGGGTCAAAAATTGATCATTTTGACCAAAGTTGACTTTTTGGTCGAAAGTTGACCTATTGAGTCAATGGGTTGGTCATTGGGTCAAGGATTAATCATTTTGACCATAGTTGACTTTTTGATGAGATATTTACTTATTGGGTCTAAAATTGGTCATTTGGTCAAAAATTGATTATTTTGACCAAAATTAAATTTTTTGTCAAAAGTTTACCCATTGGCTCAACGGGGTGGCATTGGGTCAGAAATTGACCATTTTGACCAAAGTTGACTTTTTGGTAAAAAGTTGACTTATTTGGTCGATGAGTTGGTAATTGGAGTCGAGATTTAACCATTTTGAGTCGAAGAAAACTTTTTGGTCGAAATTTAATATATTGGGTCAACGGGTAGGTCATTGGGTCAAAAATTGGCCATTTTGACCAAAGTTAACTTTTTGGTCAAAAGTTGACCTATTGGGTTAATGGGTGGTCATTATGTCAAAAATTGACTATTTTGACCAAAATTGACTTTTTGGTCAAAAGTTATCCTGTTGAGTCAATGTGTTTGTCATTGGGTGATGGATTGATTATTTTGACAAAAATTAACTTTTTGGTCAGAGATTGACTTATTTGATCATTAATTGGTCATTAGGTCAAAAATTGACTATTTTGACCAAGATTGAATTTTTGGTCAAAAGTTAACCCATTAGATCGACGGGAGGTCATTGGGTCGAAATTGACCATTTTGACCAAAGTTGACTTTTTGGTCGAAAAGTTGACATATTTGGCCATTGTGTTGGTAATTGGATCGAAAGTTGACCATTTTTACCAAAGATGACTTTTTTGGTCGAAAGATGACCTATTGGGTAAATGGGTTGGTCATTGGGTCAAAAATTATCCATTTTGACCAAAGTTGGCTTTTTGGTCGAAAGTTGACTATTAGGTCGATGGGTGGTCACTTGGTCGAAAATTGTTATTTTGACCAAAATTGGCTTTTGGTCGAAAGTTGACTATTGGGTCTATGGGTTTGTCATTGGATCAAGGATTGACCATTTTGACTAAAGTTAATTATTTGGTCGAGAGATTGACTTATTGAGTCGATAATTGGTCATTAATTCAAAATTTTTTTATTTTGAACAAAATTGACTTTTTGGTCGAATGTTGACTGATTAGGCCGATGGGTTGATCATTGGGTCGAGGATTGATCGGTTTGTCAAAGTTGACTTTTTGGTCAAAAGATGTCTATTGGGTAAATGGGTGGGCATTAGGTCGAAGATTAACCATCTTGACCAAAGTTGACTTTTTGGATAGAGATTGGTTTCTTGGGTCGAAAATTGGTCGATAGGTCGAAAATTGATTATTTTAATCAAAATTGATTTTTGGTCGAAGTTGACATATTGGGTCGATGGGTTGGTCATTGGGTTAAGGATTGACAATTTTGACCGAAAGTTATCTTTTGGTCGAAATTTGACTATTTAGGTCGATGAGGTGGTCGATAGATCGAAAATTGACAATTCGAGCAAAATTAACTTTTGGTCGAAAGTTGACAAATTGAGTCGATAGGTTGGTCATTAAGTCGAGGATTAACTATTTTGGCCAAAGTTGACTTTTTAGTCGAATGTTAACAAATTGGGTCAATGGGTTGGTCATTGGATGAAGGATTGACCATTTTCACCAAAGTTGACCTTTTGGTCATTGTGTAAGAAATTGACCATTTTGACCCGATTTGACTTTTTGGTCAAAAGTTGACCTTTTGGGTCAACGGGTGGTCATTAGGTCAAAAATTGCCAATTTTGACCAAAATTGGCTTTTTTATTCAAAAGTTGACCTAATGGGTCAATAATTGGCAATTATGTAAAAAAATTTACTATTTTGACCAAAATTAAGTTTTGGGACAAAAGTCGATCTATTGGGTAGGTGGGTTGGTTATTGGGTCAAGGATTTACCATTTTGACCAAAGTTATCTTTTTGTTCAAAGGTTGACGTGTTGGTTCAATGGGTTTGTCATTGGGTCAAGGATTGATAATTATGACCAAAGTTCACTTTTTGGTCGGAGATTTACTTATTGGGTCGATAATTGGTCATTATGTCGAAAATTGTCTATTTTGACCTAAGAAGTTAACTTTTCGGTCAAAATTTGACCAATTTAGTCAACGGGTTGACCATTGGGTCAAAAATTGACCATTTTGACCAAAGTTGACTTTTGGGTCGAAAGTTGACCTATTTGGTCGATGGGTGGTCATTAGGTCGAAAATTGACTATTTTGACCAAAATTGACTTTTTGGTCGAAATTTAACTTATTAGGCGATGGGTTTGTCATTGGGTCAATCATTGACCATTTTGTCCAATGTTGACTTTTTGGTCAGAGATTGACTTATTGGGTCAATAATTGGTCATTAATTCAAAAAATTGACTATTTTGGTCAATAGGTCAAAAATTAATTATTTTGACCAAAAATAAATTTTTGGTCAAAAGTTGAGCCATTGGGTCAACGGAGAGGTCATTATGTCAGAAGTTGACCATTTTGACTAAAATTAACTTTTTTACTCAAAAGTTGACTTATTTTGGTCAAAAGTTGACTTATTGGTCAAAAGTTGACTTATCATTTGGCCAAAGTTGACTTTTTGGTCAAAAGTTGACTTATTGGGTCAATTGGTGGTCATTCCATCAAAATTTGACTATTTTGACCTAAATTGACTATTTGGTCAAAAGTAGACCTATTTGATCAATGGGTTTGTCATTGGGTTAAGGATTGAATATTTTGACTAAAGTTGAATTTTTGGTCAGAGATTAACTTATTGAGTGAATAATTGGTGATTAGATCAAAAATTAACTATTTTGACCAAAATTTACTTTTTGGTCAAAAATCGACTTATTGGTCAATGGGTTGGTCTTTTCGACAATGGGGTGGTCATTGGGTCAGAAATTAGCCATTTTGACCAAACATTACTTTTTGGTCAAAAGTTTACATATTTTGACCAAAATTGAATTTTTTGTCAAAAGTTAACCTATTGGGCCAACGGGGTGGTCATTGGGTCAGATATTGACTATTTTGACCAAAGTTGACTTTTGGTCAAAAGTTGACTTATTTGGTCGATGAGTTGGTTATTGGGTCGAGAATTGACCATTTTGACCAAAGATGACTTTTTGGTCGAAAGTAGACCTATTGGGTCGATGGGTTGGTCATTGGGTTAAAAATTGACCATTTTAACGAAAGTTGACTTTTTGGTCGAAAAGTTGACTGTTTGGTCGATGAGTTGGTATTTAGGTCAAGAATTAACCATTTTGACCGAAGATGACTTTTTGGTTTAAAAGTTGATCTATTGGGTCAGTGGGTTGGTCATTGTGTCAAAAATTGACTATTTTGACCAAAGTTGATTTTTTGTTCAAAAGTTGACCTATTGGGTCAAAGAGTAGTCATTATGTCA
>CM040434.1:480000-550000 GCA_022702705.1 Papilionanthe hookeriana x Papilionanthe teres | reverse complement strand
TCAAATTGACCATCTTTGGCCAAAAATACCAAAATTTCCAAAAATACCCCTAAACCCTCCCAAAATTACCAAAATACCCTTTTACCCCAAAAATCTAAAAATTCTAAAAATTTCCAGAAAATTCCAGAAAATCCCAAATATTCCCAATTTCATTTTGTTCAACACCATGGGCCAATTTTGCCAATTTACCCCACTTTTACCAAAACCTCCAATTTGACCCATTTTCAACCCAAGTGAACCTAATGTCATTGACATTTGGGCCCAATTCCAATTTGGGGCTTAAGGCCCAATTTTGTCCCATGACCTAAACCTAGCCCAAACCAACCCAATTCAACTCAAATTGGCCCCAAATCTTTTCTAAGGCCTTCCTAACATCCCCATAAACAAAACACTAACTTGATTTGCCCAAAATTTGAACCTAAACTCCACCCAAACCTAACCCAAAACCAAAATCCCTTAAATAGATCTAAGCCCAAACCTAACCCAAATGGGCCCAAATCCCAAAATTAGAGCCCAACCATAATTGAAAACTCTTTGTAACACTCCCATAAACATTTTTCAACATTAATTTTACACCAAATCCAACTTTAGCCCAACCTTAAACCAAGTTAGCCCAATTTGACCCACTTTGGCCCCTTTACTAAAATACCCACATTAAACCCAATTCAATTCAAAATCACTTCAAATTTGTTCCAAATCACTCATGACACATCCCTAAACTAAACCCAACATTTATTTGGCATGGTCCTTCACAAAACGTTCATCCAAAAGCCCATTTTAAAAACTAAAAGCCCACTCCCATAAAGCATTTAAAAGCCCATTTTCACTAAAATTCAAAAGGCCCAAAACCTATTTCAAAAACCCATATGACATCTTCATTGGTCATCCATTTGATAAAATCACCCCTAAGTTTTATTTCATCATTTAAACAAACCAAATGTGGCCCCATGAAAATTTTCCATCAAAATGTCTAAAAATTCAAAACCCTTTGTCATGTAATTGACCAAGCTTTGCCCCAAGCCACATGGAGACATGGAGCCATGCATAAGCCATATGCAACCCTTGGAAGCCACTTTCCACATCACCAAACCATTTATGGCTAGAGAGGGAACCCCTTTCCAAACTCCTTCTTAAGCCTTTTTAACCCCTTTTATGCCACACTCTAACCCATGCTTAATCAAAATTCTTGGGATAGAGACTTCTCCACCTAAAGTCGAGTGAGCCAAATGATTCATTTCAGCCCAAATTAAATTCTTGGAGGGTGAACCCAACCCATTTCCATGGCTTGACCAAATTAAGCTCAAAATAACTCTTCCCCCTTACCACTTAAATCAAACTCCTTTACACATGTCAAGCCTCAATTGACTGCACCATTGCCAACCCCTGACCCTTCTGAGCTAGATGGTGACCTAACCACCGCCAGCCGACCACCAGGTCGCCGGAAAACACCATGGCCGAGAGCTCCATGTGAGCCAAAATTTTCAATTCTTCCTTGCTGAGTTATCCCAGTCCAATTGAACACCATGGCTGTTCTTCTCTTTCATAGAGCAGCTGATCTCAAGCATCAAACCCCCCTGAGATGCCCTCCAGCTATGTCTATTTAAACCCACCACCCTCTCGACCAAATGAGGTGATGAACCAGACCTTAAGAAAACTCTGCCAAAATTGCTCCAGGACCTCCTCCTAACTCAGAGCAGTTGATCCCCAGTGTTCCTTTGCCCTAATCCCCATTAACAGAGCTCAATTTCTGAGTTGAAAATCCACCCAAAAAATAGGACACTTCACCACAGTGAGCCAATCTTCAAATTGATTGACCCTACACCTTCACCAGACCAAGAGGAGAAGTTCCCCAACAAAATCCCCTTCACCAGGCCAGCCATTGCTTCCAGCCTCCAAGCTTTGTGATCGGCCTTGGTCACTTTCATACTTAGACAATTCCCCAGAGCCAGAGACTTCATCTGGAGCTTTCCTGGACTCAATCGAAGGGACATAACCCTCAGATCGAAGCTTCACTTCTCTGAGCAAAGGTATGAACTCATTCTTCCTCCCGAGCTTCCAACAATTCTCCATTTCGTTTGGGTTATTTTCATAGCCTATAAACCGTATGGATGTGTTCGTCTCTTCAAGACGAATCGATAGAGCATAAGAACTCAAAAATCCATTGAGAATCGAGGGAGATATTAGGGTTTGAGTGTGGACGGTCACGGGTGCACACCAGTCGTAGACGATGACCAGAAGCCGTTGGATCACGCGTGTATCGAGCGGACGGTCGAGATCAAGCCAGATAGCGGAATGTTACGTGAACCGCGAGCCCCTGGAGCGCTGAGTCAGATGGCGGCGCTGAATCACAGAGCGACGCGTGGGCTTTCGATCCGCCGTAGGATGACGCGGCGCCGAGTCGGATAAGTAGGAAATTAGGGTATTTTTGAATTATTTAAATTCCCTGAACTTCAAAAATTCATAACTTTGCATAGAAAAATCACAAAAATAAAATAAAAATACCCACTTGCTCAGTGAACAGAGGAGAATAATGTGAAAAAGAAATAAAGTTAATTGGATGAGTATTTTATTTGTAATAATTTATTTACTATTTCTAATGTTTTGATTCTCCATTTGCATAGACAATTCACCATGGCATGAGACCATAGGGCTTTTGAAGCCTCTAATCTTGGGAACATTCCCTGAATTTTTCAAGGTCAGAGGCCATCTCTGTGAAGAGTTATTGATTTTTCAAGTTCATGTCACTATTTTAGGTATTTTAATTCTAATAATTAGCATGTTGTAAAATAAATTCTAGAAAAATTTGGTGATGTTTCTTAGGACTAGGAGACCCTATGAAAAATATATTTCGAGTTAATTCATTCATAATAACCTTAATTGACCTAAACTCCCAAAATTGAATTTGAATTAATTAGGGTTAACCACACATCAAATTACTTTAGAACAATTCTCCATTACTCTTTAGGGTCAGAGGAACCTTAAGTAAAATTTTGAAATCAATTGGACTTGATTAACCCCACCAAATGGGTTGATTAAGCCTCATAAGCAAAATGGAACTTTAAAAATTCATAACTCCAAAAATACTTTTAAAAAATTCACAAAAATGATTTTAGAGCTTCTCTGATATCAGAGGAATTAAGGAAAATTAAAATTGGAATTTTCTAAAAAAGTTGATTTTTCACAATATTTTAATATTTTAATAATTAAAAAATAATAAAAATCATAAAAATATTAAAAATCATAAAAATGTCACATTTTGACTCTTAATCACTTAGGAACAAACCAAATATTTTTCCTAAGTCCCTAGTATAAGATATTGAATTTTAAAGGATTAATGTAATTTTTAATATTAAAAAAAATGAATTTTTAACCTCTTCACTAAAATAATTCTAATAAACCAAAGAAAAATCAAAAAATTATAAAATTTATTTCTCTGGACTCCTTGAGGTCAGAGAAGTTTAAGAAAAATATAAAATCTATTTTTCAACTTTTATTTTATTTTAAAATTAATTAATACTCTAAAATTCAAAATAATTATAATAAATAAAATATAATTCAAAAAATCACAAAAAATGGTCTAAGTGGTCCTCTAGTCATTAGGAATATCCCATAATTTTCTTAAGGATAGAAACCTTTCCTTGGTCATGTTGTTGAATTTTCTTTGAAAACCCATATTTTCTACTAAAAATAATTATATAAATAAATTAAATTCAGAAAAATCACATTTTCTCGTCTAATGTCTTAATTGACATGTGAGTGAGGTGAAATAAAAATTTCAAATTCATTCGAGCTCAATTTAGTGAGTTATGAAATAAATAAGCTTAAAAGGGCATAAAGGTAATTAAGAATTTTAACCCTTAATTAAAACTTTAGGTTTAGGCTTTGTTTGGCGCGGCTGTTTTCGCGCGGTGCGGCCCCGGAGCGCGAAAAGGAGTTGTTTGGCGCGCGACTTCGCGGCGGGAGGACGAAGAAGCCGGCAAAAAGCGGACCGCGGGATAAACCCCGCGGCCCCAGCTTTCGCATGCTAAATTGCCCCTGGTGCCCTCACGCGGTGCTTTTCTTCCCGCTCGCTCCTTCTTCTTCCCGCGCGACGTTTACTTCTTCTTCACCGCACAATGTCCAGGAATCCTTCATACGCCGTCTCGCCATCTCGGTCGTTGTTACCGTGCCCCGTGCCTGCGTATCGCGAAGTCGCCCCTGCCCCAGCAGTTGACGAATCTTCTGCCCTAACTTCTCGTCTCGCTTCCCAGCCCTTCCGCTGTTCCCGATCATCTCGCGAAGCCTCCTGACCCCTGTGCTTCATTCTTCCAACGTCGCTAAAAGGTATTATGAAGCTCCCTCACTCGTTATTCCCTCTGCGCTCCTTCTTCACCCGCCCCGTGCCCCCTGCCCCCTGTTTACAGAATGACATGTAAGTTGTGTATGAAGCTGCAAATCTTTCTCTTCTGCTTTACATTACTTCTTTATGGGATGAAAGTTGTGTATGAATATGATTAAATCAGCCATCTGCTTTTCTAAAGCTGTTGATACTTTCTTACAACAGCACAAACTCTAATGTATATAGTCGTTGATACCAAAGTGCTATGTATGTAAATATGAAATTTATGATTGAATTATGACACTTGGTAATGTTGCCAGTTATGATTGCAGTGCTCGTATGATAAGATGATGAGTGGCCCATAGCATTCAAAGAAAGCTCAGTGCTGCTACTATTTTCAACTTACATCAGCACAAGTTTGCATTTGTTCTTGACTTAATAGTCAATAGTTTGATTAGCATGGGGGGACTATATAGCTCTGTCACAGGACCCAAAATTTTGCACAAGAAAACAGTACCTACTCCACAGCTTATCCGATTCTCACGCAATATTCAGCTTTCAGCTATGCATCGCTTTCAGCTTTGCATTGATGGGAATTTGGCTTTTCCGGAGAAAATCACTGTTTTTTATTGCTTTCAATGCTGATATGGTTTTAGTAGTATAAGTTTGATTTATTAGTCATATTAGCTACTATTTATAACTGGAAATGTATTAACTGCTATTTATTTTTTGTATCTATATCTACTGCTTCAAACATGAATAGCTACATTAACAAAAGAATACTACGTTCGGTTATAAATAGCTATTTTGATAAGGAATAATCTTTCAGGTGTAGCATTGCTATTTAAGCGGTGACTTTAATGAGAATTCATAAAGTTTTTTGAGTAGGTGTTGCATTTTAGGTGTACCATAGTAAAGCTATATTAGAAACTATATCAGGCTTCGCAAATAATAGGGTTTCATATGATGCTCTCAAGGCTTTTTTTTAATGCATAGAATTCATATTTATGTTCCTGATGTTGTTTATTCTATCATCTTTCTAATGTCTAATTGTATTTAGTGTTGTGTTTCTTGACTTTATTCTATGATAGTATTAACATGAACACTAAACCTAGAGAGGTTGCTACACATGCTATGTGGGAAAAAGATATCAAAATAATATTTTGTGATATTTGCATTAAAGAAATTGATCGGGGAAATAGGCCTACGTCCTGTTTCAGTAAGGAAGGTTGGGAAAATATTTTCAGGAATTTCAAAGAAACCACAGGCAGATATTATGAGAGGGTGCAACTGAAAAACAAGTGGGACCAACTGAAGAAGGACTGGAAAATTTGGAAGGACCTGAAAAGAGGATTTACAGGTCTCGGTTGGGATCCAACGAAACAAATGGTTGCGGCACCTGAGGAATGGTGGACTGAAAGACTTGCGGTGAGCATTGCTATTTAATTTAATTGTTCTTTCAATATATAGTTTATTCTTAGTTGGATTTTATCATTTGCAATGTAGGTGGTACCTAATGCAAAGAAGTTTAAGCTATCTGGAATTGAGCCTGAATTCGAGGAGAAACTTGACCGCATGTTCGAGGGTGTGGTTGCAATGGGAAACTTCGCATGCAGCCCGAGCGAGGCAGGGTTCGCTGGCAATGTCGTGAATTTGGGAACCCCTGGAGATTCAGTTGATTTCATCGACGTCCCTAGCCCGAATCAGAATGAATTTGAAACCACTATTCGTTCGAAATGTCCGAGGGTTGATAAACGAAATTCTGGTGCTTCTTTATTAAGAAAAGAGTTATCAAAGGCTGTTACTTGTTTCAAAGCGGAATGTCAAGCTTCGAATTCAACCACTATTGAGGAGACACTTGAAATTCTGAACAGCACGACCAAAATTTCTATGGATGAAGATTTATACCTTTTCGCAATAGAACTGGTTGAGGATCCGGTTCGTAGAGATTTTTTTTTTAAGATGCCGACTTCCCGCAGAGTGGGATATATTCGGCGTTTTCGTGATCGATTGAACATTTGAGCTGTGTTATAGTTTTCGTTACAACAACATTTATGTTGCACTACTTTTCTTTTTCTTCCATAGAGTTGTATGTGTGAACTATGATTCATTTTTCTAATTTCATGAAAATTTCTTCTTTTCTAATTTCATGCAAACTACATTGTACCTTTCAAGCTTCATGTATTCTTCTCCTTATCTAACTTCATGCAAACTAGGTTGTATCTTTCTAATTTCATGCAAACTTTGGCTTTTGTAATTTCATGCAAATTTTTTTGTGCCTTTCTAATTTGAAGTCAAACTCTCTTCGAACTAGTACCAGTCACTATGGATGCAAATAGAAGAAGACAAATATTGGTCCAAATGGATTCACGCAGAAGAAAGCACAGAGGGATGTTTTTGACTGTAATGTGTAAAATGTACGAGTACTACAACTCGTACATTGATCGGTCGCCATGCATGACATCTTCCTTTTTTGGCGATAAATGGGTTGGAGAGTTACTTGCGGGGCACCCTACAAGATTCAGTAATATGTTTCGGATGAGTCAGACAGTATTTATCGATCTTCTGGAATTACTCGTAGAAGCTCATGGACTTAATGGATCTTTGAGAACCTCTGCACGAGAGGTGCTCGCAATAACACTGTTCATATTATCTCAAAATCAGTCTATATGAGGAGCGATGGAGCGATTTCAGCACTCTTCCGAAACAATAAGCAGATACTTCTCAATCGGATTGAGCGCACTTGTTAGTCTATCCTCTCATATCATCAGACCCTCAAATTATAGGTTCGAGCGGACACCCACTGAGATATCACAAGATGCGCGATATATGCCCTTTTTCAAGGTATTTTTCTTGGATATTATATAGTTAAATTATTTAATGTCAAATCTAACATTAACTCAACCAAGACTGTATCGGTGCAATTGATGGAACACATGTTGACGCACGTATCTCAAATAATGATAAGGTCACATTTATCGGTCGTTGTGGAAGCCCTACCCAAAATGTAATGGTCGTTTGTGACTTTAACATGTGCTTTACTTTTGTTATGGCTGGTTGGGAAGGCAGCGCACATGACAGTCGAATTTTTAAATATGCGACGTGGGATCCTGATAAGAACTTTCCACATCCACCTGCAGGTTCGTTTGTGATTGACATAATTATATCTGTAAAACGAATCTTAATACTAATTGTTCTTTCCATCAGGGAAATACTACTTGGTCGATGCTGGTTATCCATTGCAGCGAGGGTATTTAAAGCCATTTCCCGATACAAGATACCACATTCCAGACTTCGCACGTTCAAGCAACGTTACATGAGGCAGAAAGGAAATGTTTAATAAACGACATTCATCGTTACGTGGTATCATTGAGAGGACGTTCGGTGTGTGGAAAAAAAATGGGTGATACTGCATGATATGCCTTCTTATAGGTTCTCGAAGCAGGTGCAGATTGTGCTTGCTACAATGGCTCTCCACAATTACATTAGGAGGCATAATTCTTATAGTGATGTCGACTTCCGTTTGGCGGAAGAAGATTAAAAACATGTGCTCGCAGAAGCATTTGAGTATCATGTAGGTCAATCTTTGCCACAAGAAGAAAATGAGGCTTCCACTAACTGTACTGTAGACGGTGAAGGTGCAGGCGAGATGGCAGAGCTGAGGGAATGAATTACTGATGAGATAGTGGGCGTATAATTGGAGATGTACTAGAAGATTAGTTTTTTTAAATTTAATTATAACTATGATTTTTTGGAATTTTTTTTGAACTAGTATTTTCTACAAACAAACAATTTTATTTTGTTCTGGAATGGTATATATGCAAATATAGATTACTTTTTTCAATTGAAGGAGGGGTCACAAGCATAGTATTAAAATTTTATGTAGGAACCATTCCTCATGCTCAGAAATTTGACAATGCCAAATCTTTTAAACTTGTAGCCCTGTAAAATGTCAAATGCCAAATGCTTCTCCTATCATGTGGATCTAGATTATTTTTTTATTGCTTATAGTGATAAGCTGGAACAATTTTGAGAGGTGAAATGGCGTGGGCGGTATGTTTGCAAATCGATTCAGAAATCTGACTTCCATGGGAATGTGCTTAAAAATCTTAAACCATACAGAAATCTGAAGAGCTTGTCCATATTTCTAAAATGTGTGGTTCATCTCCTTTCTCTGCCCCCATTATTCTTGCTGTTTTTGTTTACGCACCTTTGTTTTATTGTTTGTGCATAAGAGAATAATCCTGTGATTCATATTTAATTAGATAAAAATCAGGTTTGAAAATGCACCTTTATCATTTGGTGTCTGGATCATTTATAACAGAAACTTGTTTGGAAGAAACAACAGTTTTGAGTTCATACTTAAATTTTAAGAATGAATGAAGGGTACATATGCTTAAGTTTAATAATAGCATTTGGACCATTAATTTGTTTTATTTTTTATGAAAGTATACATGTTTCTACCTTGTCTTCCATTGATTATATTGCGTACACCTAATAAGAAGCATAAGTCATTCCTCCTTTTTTTTTATGAAAGTATACAGGAAAGTATACATGATTTGGTTTGTTTCAACTAATGAGAAGCATGAGCCAGAAGAAGGGTGTTGTTTAATACAAATGTTGTGGTGTAATTCTTAATCCTGAGCAAATTGAATGATTAGTCAAATGAAGTAGATGAATTTTTGTTTGGCATAGTGAAGTTTACATGAAGTGTTATTGTGAGGATAGAAGGTTGTGTTCTTATATAAATGTTATTGTTTCAATTCTCATGAGGGCAACCTCTGCTTATGTTATGGTGATTCACAGAGTTTCCCTATTCACTTGCCATGGCGATTAGCAGCTTGGATGGCCCATGACTTCAAGGGCAACCGCTGCTTTATGCATTACAGGTTCTTATGATATATTCTCTGTGCTTTTACTAGCTTCAGAGGTGTGAAATTTGTAATGGTGGTGCGGGATACTAATAAGTGATTTATTATGATTGATAGAAGAGGTTTTCATGTTATCTTTTTGCATCGAGTGGGCATTGGTGGGAGAAACTCATGATTTTGATAAATTTATTTTTTTTGTCTAGTATCATCTTTTCCGATGACCTTACATGGGGATTTATGTTATGAAGTCTGTTCCCCTCGATTGTTGAAACTTTTGCGGTCCGAGCTGAGGTTGTCACTTATGGGGATTTATGTAATGAGTCATTCCCTTCAACTAGCTACTTACTTGTATCTTTCAAAAACTTGAGACATCTTCTATACGAGTTGCAAATATATCCTTCTTACTCATTACATGCATGCCATCGGCTCTTGCTATTGTTTATTCATCAACCCAACCCTTTATTCTGTTAATTTTGATATTTATATGGGAATTTGAGAAGGGAAGCAGATTGCGTTGCTTTATACCTTCGGGTCATATATTATTGAACATAGAGCTTCGAGTTATGAATTCGAGAATGCTCGGGGGTAGTTGTCTGAAGTATTTGTTCACTCTGATTGGTAGTTTAGATAAGAAAAGAAAAGATTCTTTATTATCAAAATTTTCTGCTCATTTTCCTTTCACTCCATTTTCTACTCGTTTTTAGAGAGAAGTTAAAATTTTCACATTGAAGCATATTTTTCTTCTTATTCATTTAAAATAAAAAGTTTACTTTCTTAGGAATGGTATTTTGCATCTGTTGTACTGATTTGTTGGAGCTCTCATATTTGCCTCATCAACTTCCACTTTTTGGTCTGTTTAGGGGCAAATTTTTCTATATTTTGCCTATGGGGAGAGCAACCTGAGACTAGCGTTGTAAGCTTTTCCCCTTCATGCATGAACCCCCTCTTCATCACTGTATTATATATATGTAAACATATATATCATCATCACAATCAACGTGGAAGCTAATGTGAGGTTTTTCTTGCTCATATTAATAATGGCAGGGAAGCATGTGGGTTGATGTGGTCCTCTCAGTATGATTTAAATGCATCTCTTTGCTCATATGAATAATGTTAGTTGGGGCATATTTGGACTTACTTTCAGATTGAACTGCTTGTTTTAGTCCTCTCTGTATGATTATTATAGATTCTTATGGGAATCTTGCCTCATCTCCTAATTCATACTGTTACTATCATTTTGAGGAAGATTTCTGTTATGTTTGGTTAACCTCCAGATTTTTGCAGCTACATGGAAAGCATTATCGAAATTTTTAATAAGGAAACAATTATAATTCATACTTCTTTCATCTGTTGGTAATGGGAATGAGTCATTGTTGAGTGGAAGCTATGTATCTTCTTTTTTAATGCCTTAATAAAGATGGCTGATTCCTTTCCCGTAGATGTAGGTCAGTTTGACCGAATCACGTAATTGCTTTGTCCTTATTTTGTTATTTAAATTATTTCTTTTAGTTAATGTGTTGCAATAATCATAATTGTTTTGTTGTTATATATTTTTTATTGTGCCAGTTTTAGTGCTAATAGTGAATAACAATTACAGGAGGCATAAATTTCATATATTTATATATTTAACACTTAAAACTTTAACATATATTAATCAATTATATATAAATATAAATATCTAATACTTAAATTTATTTCATAACAATAGGTAATTTCGTAAATTTACATATATTATTCAATTTCATATAAAGACAAAAAAAACAGTTTTATTAAACAGGGGCAGCATGGTCATTTCTCCCGAAATAGCTGCCCCACAGCTGTTTTCACACAGCCGCACCAAACAGACATTCAGCTTCCCCGAGTTGCTTCCCACAGACGACTTTACAGAGCGGCGCAGCTACGGCTTCTCGGCGAATTGCATGTGCTGCAAACGAGCCTTAATCAAAATGGAGGGTAAAATATTTGATTTTAACTTTCTCTTGGATGATTGAAACATAAGGAAATTAAGGGGTAGAAACCCTTAAACACTTTGGAATTATCAAAATGAAACCTTAATTAATTAAATAATTTAAATTTTGAAAAGAATATATTTAAAATTCGGATTATTAAAATAGGGATATTATTAAGAGGATATTTATTCTTTAATTTAAAAATCCCTAAATAAGTCACTTCAATAATATTTAGTTCTTAATTAAAAATTAAAATAATAATCTAAATTAAATAAATTAAAAATTAAAAGAAGATAACCCTTAAACGAATTAAAGCTTAAAATTTTAAATGGTCTAATAATTAAAAATCAAATTTAAAATCTTGGAATTAAATTAAATTAAATTAAATTAAGTCAAGTCAAAGTTTAAATTAAATTAAATTAACACCTTAAAATTAAATTAAATTAAATTTAAAATATTGGAACTAAAATTAAAACTAAAATTAAATTAAATTAAATTAAAATTAAATTAAAATTAAAGTTAAACTAAAATTAAAATTAAATTGAAATTAAACTAAAATTAAATTAAATTAAATAAAATAAAATAAAATTAAATTAAAATCAAATTGAATTAAATTAAATTAAAATCATTTAACAACAAACTTAAATGAAATCATTAAGAGTTAAATCAAAATATATCAATAATTTCAATATCTCTTCCTATCAAAGTAAATTTAAAACATGAATATCAATTTGAAATACTAAGATAATTGAAAATGTAAAGATTTAAATTAAATCTAAAATAATTTGAACACTATTCCAAACTTAAAATTATTAATTAAAACCCCATAATTAAATTAAATCACTTTAAATCATTAACTCAAACTTTAAATTAAGAATGATTAAAATTCTCGACAAACCAACTAGCCCTTAAAGGCTTTAATTATTATAACTCTTAAACAGAGTATTAAGTGAAATGTCACTTCATTCATCAGGTAATCAAATTCCCAAGTTCACTGAGCAAGAGACAAAGTTTAACTAAACTCTCGGATGATTAATTCATATGTGCAACTAAATTTACTTGGACTCAAAATGATCTCGGAAATACTGAAAAGATGTTTAGTACTCGTCCTAAGCACTTCCTCAATATGATGAGATGTTTTAGAAGAACAATTGAATTTAATTGTTCTTTGATGAAGAAAATCATCCTTAAACCAAAATCAAGAACCTAGACGTCATAGGAAATGACTAGCTATAGGATTAGGATTCTGGTAGACAACCAAAACCCTTCATTTAGTCTTTACCTAGGTACTTGTTGAAATATTTAAATGCTTTAATATGTGTTTTAAAGTGTAGCTTGGAATGACGGGAAGACCCTCCAGGTACGCTTTTATGTTATTGCAATCTACTTTATTGCATTTTCTTTACCTACACTGCGCTTTACTTTTCTTGCATGTTAAACAAGACTGTTGCATGAAAACTAAAACCTTTAGGATAGTCCCTGAACTGAAACCAAAACTAAATTAAAAGTCATCACAAGATAAAATTCACCGCCACAACATTCCAAAATATAAAATAACTCAAAATTTAATCACAAACAGAACAACAAAACTACAATTACAACTAAATTAAAACCTCTCATTGAATGATCGGGAATACCTCGGATGATGTAACCCACGTGTTGCAAACGGGATTTCCCATGGTCAAAATGAAAGTGTGGAACTCATTCAGTTGAGTTTAGCAAATTCATCTGAACTAAGTGAATTCGATGAAAATAACGGTGCCGGGATGACGGAACCGTGGGATCTTAATCGGTTCTGTTTAAACAACATTAAGATTTGTTTTAATTAAAATATTAAAAATATTTGGACTTTAAGATTTCTAAACCCAAAACACTTCTCTCATCTCTTGATTTTCACCTTCTAAAACTAAACCTCTGCAACAACAAGGAGCTCGGAGCATGGTGAGCAGCACGACCATCGTCATCAGCAAAACTCGGGTCTACTTCAGCAAAACTTTCTTAGAATTAAATAACTAAGCCATAGGACTTTGAGGTAGTTTTCCTAGTGCAACATAAATCCTCAACTCTTCGTTAGGCATTTGCATGATCATGTCATGTAAATTAAGCCCTAGTTGGTCTTAGGATTCCGAGGTAGTTTTCTGGTACGACATAAACCCTCACATCTTCGAGGCTATTTGTATGATCATATTATACAAATATAAGTCCTAATTAACTAAAATTGACGAGATTACAATATTAAATAAACTCCCAAATCAAAGCCAAACAATAGGATAGTTTGGGAAGTTGCCAAGATTCCTCTTGGATCCTCAGCTTCTCCTACTCCTCTTCCATTGGACTCTTGAAAATAACTGTTCCAAATTTGATCCATTCCCCATTGAAATTTCCAAAATTCAATCCTTTGAAACCTTAAACTTTGAAATTCTTTAGAGCAAAACCACTGATCATTATCGAGAGTTTTCTTAAATGATTCCCGTCATTTAAGATGTAATTAACTATAGGGGCTTGTCCTTATAGGTGACTTTAAGAACCCAGATAATATAAACCCTGCTTAATTCCTTTATATTAAGCAGGGGAACTTGTCAGCTTATAAAATTGGTTCGCAGACCAAACGGATGTCACAAATCTTTTAATTTATTTAATCGAGCCCCATCATCAAGCAGTGTGTCTATTTCTCGGGATAAATACACGATTTGTGGTGCGGTGCTCGTTTATATAAACTATTCGGGATGTGATATCAGTTTGATTTCATACCTTAAAATTTCAAATTAAAAAAAAAAATTATTTTTCAAAATCAAATACTACTTTCTAAATTATATATATATTTAAATTAAATTTAAGATTTGCCGACAATTTCTGTAGGTGACCCCTTTTTAAAATACAACACATAACCTAAAAATATTCCGACAATTTCTGGCGACTCTGCTGGGGACTAGTTCCTCTCTCCATTTTTGATTAGATGGTTTTGCTTTCATAAATCGATAGTGAGTCCATATCTCTAGTGGACCAAAACTACCATTCTTTCGTTGGAATACCCCGTTCATTTCTGTCTTGAACGAGTATAGCCAACTCCTTTCGGATTTAGGAGCCACTGTTTAGACACCCCTAAACGGAGAGGTTCCGAGATCCTTTTACCTCTTTTCTGAGGTGGGGTGGACCCCCAATAGGTGTTAGTTTAGGAGCGGTCCTTCGAGTCGAGAAGTCTTGCATAAGACTTTCTCTTCCTTTCCAATTCTAAATCGGGCCCTTTACCTTTTCTATAACTTTTTTCCCTTAATCGTTTTGTTTCTAACAAACGAACCTCCTAATAAACAATCTCTTTTAAAAATCACAAATACACTAAGATAAACAAAAATTTGTTCGGACTCTTTCTTTTTCATCCTAAACTTTACGACGAAAAGAAGCATAATTCGGGACTGACATTCGGAATCTGCCCTGCAGAAAATGACTGCCCCAAAGTTAATCTTCTCCTTCACCAATGGAATGGACTTTGTCGTTTACAAGGATGAGCTGCCTGACAATGGAATCATCCGTTTCGGACAAGGATTCGGCAACACAGATGTCAAGTTCGCTGATGTCACTCTCTTCACACTAATGGACAAAGTGTCGAAGCCGAAGAGCCCGTGATTGAGTTCAACTCGAAGTCGACTCAAGAATTCCCTCCACGGAAAGGGTTCCAGTGAAAGAAGTACTACTGTTCGTAGGAGAAGCTGTTGTCTCTACCCCCTTGGTCTAGTCATCTCCGCACCTACCCCGACTTACGCCAGACCGAAGGGGAAGGAAATCTAAGTATGTGATGAGCCTGTCACCGTGGAGGGTACAGATTTTGCTACAATACCATCTATTTTTGAGATTGGGTCCAGTTCGAGAATTGCACCCCTAACTCGGACTCAAAGAAGAAATAGAAGCAGAAAGATCGCCAAGATCGAGAAAGCCAGAGCTGCTGAAGTTGCTTTTCTAGAAGAAATTCCTGAGGAAAGAGAAGAACTGCCTGAGTATATACCACTGTTGGAAGGGAGCAGGTTTCACCCTCTCTCTACAGCATCAGATGAAGAGAATGTCCGTAGGATCTCCGCTGCATTACCCCGACCTGCGTACTACAGTAATTACAAGAGGAAAAGGGATAAGACTACGCCATTGGCTCGGCTGCAAGCTGTGATAGAAAGATTGGCAAAGAAAGAAAGATGCCCTGTGTCAGAAATCTTAAGAAGGATAGGACGGGTGCCAGCTAAATCCCGCCTCGGACCGCGAATAGAGCCTGTTGCTGCCACAGAGAAACTAAATAAGAAGATAAAAGCCGGTTCACCCGTTGTTGTATCGGGTCTGAAAATTAGGGATGATGCCTCCTTCCAGCATATAGCCGACAGACCATCAGGTCCTAGGCTTCCGGCTGCAAGAAGGATGGTATGGCGACCTACATCGCGCGAGCTAAGACCAAAATAATGTCCCGAGAAGAAAAGTCTCGTCGGGAGACTTGAATCGGAAGAAAGTGCTACTCGCGATAAAGGGGACTCCGGAAAGGAAGTTCGACAACGATCACGAGACAAGCTGCGAGACCGTGCGAAAAAGGCCACTAGAGGATGCCATGGACAAGTTAAGGACCGACATCTGACGGTTAGCAAAAGAAAGAGAAGAAAAACTAGAGGATGAAGTTGACTCATCAGAATTCATGGATGAGGAGTATGCCGAGATCAACATGGTTGAAACACGAGCATCATCTGCTTCACAAGGTGCTCCAGGAGCTGCGGAGAGAGATGAACTGGAAGTAATGAGGGCACAGCTTCGGTAAAGAGATGACACAATTTCCCAGATGGCAAAGAGGATGGAAGAGATGGCTGCTGCCTTAGCCACTCTCCAGAGTCAGGTACAACCTTAGAAAGAGACACCCCCATAAATTATCCATATTGCAGATGGAGGAAAAGAGATCACATCCGTCAACGGAGACGAACAACCAAAGAAAGATCCTGCACAAAGCATGATTCCAGAAAAGGACATTAAGAGCATGGTAGAACAGCAGGTGCGAGAAGCCCTAGCACAATCTAAGAGTGGAGCATCTATTCAGACGGGTAGACCTTACCCCGAAGAGTTCGATGCGGTCCAATACCCGAAAGGCTTCGTACCACCTCTGGTTAAGACTTTTGATGGAACGGGAAATCCCCGGCAGCATGTCGCACAATTTCGTGCAAGTTGCTGCAATGCTGGTGAGAGTGATTCTTTACTCTTCCGACAGTTCGTCAGTAGTTTGTCAAGGATTGCCTTCGACTGGTACGCAGAATTGCCAAACGGTTCAGTAAAGACCTTTTCAGAACTAGAGAATCTCTTCGTTAAGCGGTTTGCCGGGGCTCAGAACCACATCACTATCGGTGATCTAGTGGTAGAGCAACAAAAGCCGAACGAGACTTTAGTGGATTACATACTTCGATGGAGAAATTTAAGCATGAAGTGTGAACCACAGCTTCAAGAACAACATGCAGTCGGCATCCTACTTAAAAGTATCCATGGCTCGATAGCACTTCTCCTTAAAGGATTTCCAATCAAGACTTTCGAGAAGTTGCTTAGCAAGGCCGGGAGCTTGCAAGAAGAGGCAAAGCAGTTAAGTTTCGTGGACGAGAACGATAAGCAGAAGCCCGTGAAAACGTTCGAAAAGAAAGCTGGAATCGTCGCGGTAGTAGATAAGGGCAAGCAGCCAGTTCAGATACAGTCAGAGCGGCCACAGTCTAGTTATCAACCACCACAACGAACTTTTCAGCAACCTCAGCAGGGCTATCAGCAGCCTCGTCCGAGTTATCAGTAGCCTCAGCATTATGAACAACCGCCTCGTTCATCGCGTACCTTAAGAGAACTTCTAAATAGAGAATATCCATTCAAAAATGAAGCAGTAGCGAAGATGTTCCGCAGCTTATTGAAGACACCGGATTTCAGCTGCCAGAGCCCAAGAAGCCGGAGGAAGTCAATAAGAAAGATCATCCGAACTATTGCCCTTACCACCAGATGCTCAGACAGAAGATAGAGGATTACATCACTTTCAAGAGTTGGCTTGATGACAATCTCCGGAGAGGGAACATAACGATCCCAAAGGAATACATGAAGGAACCCCAGAAAGGAGGTTCCGTCAATGTTATTTCAACGGACTCCATTGTTCCGATAAACCCGTACACGACTGATGATGGATGGAGTACCGTCTGGACAAAGTCTTCAAAGAAAACTTTGGATCACATCCAGACCGCTTCGGTACGCGCTTCAACTCAGAGTTTGAAACCTGTCGAGCCGGCACTATCACTTGCGATTGAAGAACCGCCCCGGAAGGAGGAGAACATCGTGGAAAAAAAGAAGACCGAGGCTTCGAAGGGTAGACTAGGGGCTGCTTATCCTAGGATGGTTGTTTCCGATTCTGGGGAGAAATCCCTCGAACTCCTGACTCTGTATGATTATCTGCTCGCTCCGGCGGGATCTTATAATGATAAGGGTTATGGCGTTGGCTACGTTTTGACTGTTTCTAATGATTACGTAACTAGCGACAACCGGCTTAATCCGGATCTCGATTCCAATACAAATAACGATTCTCAAATCATACACAACCTCAACGACCACGACGAAGAAGATGTTCACAAAGGAGGCTATGAAAGCTCGACAAGCAATGAGTTGTTGACCTCATTTTTGATGAGGTCTTCTCTTCTTCTCTTTAGTACTTAGGATCTAGCCTTAGGCTTTTCCTTTGACTATCTTAGAGGACTAGAATTGGGATCCACCATCTAGAATTTCAAACCACTTCTTAACTCCCTGCAAACTCCACAAACTTGATTGTAGACCCCTAATCACCTAGAGGGTTGAGATCGAATGTGGAAGTTTAAAGGATGAGTTCCTATAGGACTCTTTGGCCTTAGGACTCCCACAGGTGGCACTGGTGCTAGTGGAGGGGCTGACTTACACACACACTACACTCATACACTACACTTCCATACACCTCCTAAAAACACACCCATACCCGATTTGACCTCCGACTCATGTGAGGTGATTCGCATGGATGGTCCTTAACCCTAAGCCCTTGGGCTAAGAGGGTTAGGAACAACATAGTGGGTGCCTCAAATGAGTCCCTTCATGGCTCATATGGGCTTGATGTGGCTTCATGGCTCAACCAAAATGATTTTATTCCACTTATATTCACCCAATCTTCGATTTTCCAAATTTTCGATTTTTGACCCCGGGACCCTACACCCGTCTAACCTACCAAATGCCTTGAAACTACCCAAATTTTCCAAAAATCTCCAAATTACCCAAAATTCCTCAAGACCAATCCTAAACATTTCCTCCCCACTCAAATTGATCATCCATAACCAAAAATACCAAAAAATCCAAAAATACCTCCCAATACCCTCCAAATACCCAAGATACTCCTCTTAGTCGAAAAATCCAAAAATTCAGAAAATTCCCAGAAAATTCCAGAAAATCCCAAATATTCCCAATTTCATTTTGTTCAACTACACCATGGGCCAATTTTGTCAATTTACCCCACTTTTGTCAAAATCCCCAATTTGACCCATTTTAACCCAAAATGAACCCAATGTCAAACCAAACCTACCCAATTGACCCATGTTGACCTCATTTTTGATGAGGTCTTCTCTTCTTCTCTTTAGTACTTAGGATCTAGCCTTAGGCTTTTCCTTTGACTATCCTAGAGGACTAGAATTGGGATCCACCATCTAGAATTTTAAACCACTTCTTAACTCCCCGCAAACTCCACAAACTTGATTGTAGACCCCTAATCACCTAGAGGGTTGAAATCAAATGTGGAAGTTTAAAGGATGAGTTCCTATAGGACTCTTTGGCCTTAGGATTGCCCTGGGTGGCCTGGTCTCGTGAAGGGTTGACTTACACACACACTACACCTATACACTACACTTTCACACACCTCCTAAAACCATACCCATACCCGACTTGATCTCTGACTCATGCGGGTGATTCACATGGATGGTCTTTAACCCCTAAGCCCTTGGCTAAGAGGGTTAGGAACAACATAGTGAATGCCTCAAATGAGTCCCTTCATGGCTCATATGGGATTGATGTGGCTTCATGGCTCAACCAAAATGATTTTATTCCACTTACATTCACCTAATCTTCCATTTTCCAAATTTTCAATTTTTGACCCCCGGGACCCTACACCGCCTAACCTACCAAATGCCCTTGAAACTACCCAAAATCTCCAGAATCACCTAAATTACCCAAAATTCTCCAAAATCAATCCTAAACATTTTCTCCCCACTCAAATTGATCATCCATAACCAAAAATACCAAAAATTCCAAAAATACCTCCCAATACCCTCCAAATACCCAAAATACCCTTCTTAGCCAAAAAATCCAAAAATTCAGAAAATTCCCAGAAAATTCCAGAAAATCTCAAATATTCCCAATTTCATTTTGTTCAACTACACCATGGGCCAATTTGGTCAATTTACCCCACTTTTATCAAAACCCCCAATTTGACCCATTTTAACCCAAAGTAAACCCAATGTCAAACCTAACCTACCCAATTGACCTAAATTCTGGTCCAATTCAATTCTAAACTTCAATTCAACATCCCCAACACCAATCTAGACCAAATCCAAGCCCAATTTGATTGGCATTGGGATCCAATTTCACTTTTGGCCTTAAAGCCCAATTTGGACCCATGACCCAGAACTTAGCCCAAACTCACCCAATTCAACTCCAATTAACCCCAAATCTTTTCTAAACCCTCCTTAACATCCCCATAAACAAAAAACTAACATGATTTACCCAAAATTTAGACCCAAACCCCACTCAAATTCAACCCGAAAATCAAAAAGCCCAATTTTGACCTAAACCCAAACCTAACCCAGAATAGACCCAAATCCCAAAATCAAAACCTAACCAAAGCCAAAACCTCTTTGAAACACTCACATAAACATTTCCCAACATTAATTTTACATCAATTTCAAATCTAGCCCAACTTTGGCCCATGGTAGCCCATTTTGGCCCACCTTAGCCTCTTTACAAAAGGCCCATATTTCGAACCCAAATCACCTCAAATTTGTTTCAAACCACTCATGACACATCCCTAAACCAAACTCAACAATTATTTGGCCCAAACCTTTACCAAAATTTCATCCCAAAATCCATTTTAAAATTCAAAAGCCCACTTTCCTAAACCATTTTAAAAGCCCATCCTTTACCACATCCAAAGGCCCAAAATTGGTCCCAAAGCCCATATGACATTTCCCCTCACCATACTTTCAATTAAACTCAATACCTAAGTACTAAATTCATCATCAAATCATTCCAAATCAAGTTCCATACAAATTTCCATCAAATTACCAAAAAATTCCTATAATCCATTTCCATGAAATTGACTTGACTTTTCCCAAGCCAAAGGTAAGCCATGAAGCCATGCATGAGCCACATGGAAGCCATGAGAGCCTCTTTACATGTCACCATGCCATTTTGGGCAAAAGGAGGAGACTCTTTCCTTAATTCCTAAAGGTGATTAACCACTCCCATGATTCCACTAAATCTTGCTTAAGCTTAATTGTACTTGGATGGTGACCATTCCCCACTGATTAAGCTGACCTAAATCACTTTCTATTCAGCCTAAACAAAGCCTTGGGTGGTGCACCTAGCCCAAATAGAGGGGTTGACCAATTTGAGCCAAAATAAGCCCTCTCCCATTCCATTCTAATCCAAGCCTTTTACACATGGCATTTGCCGATTGCCTACACTAAACCCCGCCACGACCCACTTGAACAAGATGGTGACCAATGCACGGCCGGCCGGCCACCGAGGTCGCGGAAAACACCATGGCCGAAAGCTCGCATGTGAGCCAACATTGAAATTCTCCATTGCTGACTTGTCTCGACCCGAATGGATAGCATGGGCTGTTCTTCCCATGCCGGAGCGAGGTGATCCAAAGCCCTAACTCTCCACGGGAGGCCCTCCACCCTCTCCTATTTAAACCCCTCACCCTCGCGGCCATGAGAAGAGAGTTGCACAAACCTTGCCGAAACTCGCCAAAATTGTTCCAAACCCTTCTCCACCCTTAGAGCGGTTGATTCCCGGTGTCGATTTGCCCTAATCCCCATCGACAAAATCCAATTTCTCAGGCGAAATTCCACCCAAAACCAGGACACTTCTCCACGGTGGATCAATCCTCGAATTGATTAGTCCTACACCTTCACCGGACCAAGAGAAGGTGTCCACCAGCAAAAGCCCCATCTCCGGGCCACCCGGTTGTTCCGGACTCCAAAGGTTGTGATCGGCCTTGGTGGAAATCACACCTAGGCAATTCACCGCATCCCTGGGCTTCATCCCTAGCCTCCTGCGGCTCCAACGAACGTGTCGAGCATCTCCGATCGAGGCTTCACCTCTCGAGCTAAGGTATGAGCTAATTCTTCATCCCGAGCTTCGGAGATTCTCCATTTCAAATGCTTCGATTTCAATGCATGATAACAGTATAGATGTGTTCGTCTCCTCAAGACGAATCCATAGAGTATAAGAGCATGAAAATCCATTGAGTATCGAGTGAGATATTAGGGATTTAGTATGGACGGCTCTCGGGTGAGGACACTTGGGGACGATGAACGGATGCCGTCCATTTAATACACGCGCGGACGGACGGCCAGGATCGCGTCGGACTAGAAGACGGAGCGATACAGCGGGCCCCTGGAGCGCTGACTCGGATGGCGGCGTCAAATGGGAGCGCGCCGCGTGTGCCTTCGGAGATGCTAAGGTTGACGCGGCGCCGACTCGGATAAATAGAAAATTAGGGGTATTTTCTATTTATTTAATTGCCTAAACTTCAAAAATTCATAACTTTGTGTAGGAAAATCGAGAAAAATAAAATAAAAATACCCCCTTGCTCGGTGAACGAGAGGAGAATAATGTGGAAAAGAAATCATTTAGTTTCATCAAGTATTTTATTTTTTATAATTTATTTACTCCCTGCATTGTTTTAATTCTCCATGCATGTACACAATTCACCATGGCATGAGACCATAGGGCTTTTGAAGCCTCTGAACTTGGGAACATTCCCTGAATTTTCCAAGGTCAGAGGCCACCTCTGTGAAAAGTTATTTATTTTTCAAATGTATGTTGCTCTTTTGAGTGTTTTAATTCCAAAAATTAGCATGTTGTGAAATAAATTCTAGAAAAATTTGGTGATGTTCCTTATGACCAGAGAACCCTAGGAAAAATAGGACTTGAGTTAGTTCACTCAAAATAACCCTAATTGGCTTAAATACCCAAAATTGGACTTTAATTAATTAGAGTTAACCATAGATCAAATTGACTTGAAATCAATTCTTCACTGACCTTTAGGATCAGAGGAACCCACCATAAAAATTTGAGGTCAATTGGACTTGGTTAGCCACTATTAATTGGGTTGATTAAGCCATTTAGTCATTTTAAACTTTAAAAATTCATAACTTTCAAAATATCTTTCAAAAATTCACCAAATTAGTTTTGGAACCTCTCTGATATCAGGGAATTTAAGAAAATTAAAATTTCAATTTTCTAAAAAAGTTGATTTTTAATATTATTTTAATATTTTTAATAATTAAAAAAATAATAAAAATCACAAAAATAATAAAATTCACCAAAATGTCACATTTTGAATTTTAATTACTTAGGAACAAACCCCATATTTTTCTTAGGCCTATTTGGTGAGATATTAATTTTTAAAGCTCTAGGGTAATTTTAAAATTAAAAAATGTATTTTCTAGCATTTTCACTAAAATAATCATAATAAATCATAGAAAAATCAGAAAATTGCAAAATTTGGTTCTCTGAAATCCTTGATATTAGAGAGATTTTTGAAAAACATAAAATTCATTTTTCAACATTTATTTTATTTTTAAATTAATTAACACTCCAGAACTTAAAATATTTATAATAAAAATAATATAATTCAAAAAATTACCAAAATTGGTCTAAGTGGTCCACTGGTATTAGGAATGTCCCCTAATTTTCTTAAGGACAGAAACTTTCCCTTGGTCATGTTATTAAATTTTCCTTGGAAATCTCTATTTTCTACCAAAAATAATTATATAAATAAATTAAATACAGAAAAAACACATTTTCTCCTCTCATGTCTTTATTGACATATGAGTGAAGTCACATAAAAATTTCAAGTTCATTTGAGTTCAATTTAGTGAGTTATGAAATTATTAAGCTTAAAGGGTAAAGTGGTAATTAAATTTCTTTTAATCTTTAATTAAAACTTTAGGTTTAATAAAAAAATTAACAAGTAAAATATTTGATCCTAATCTGATTTGGATGATTGAAATTTAATGATTGAAGGGTAGAAACCCATTAAGCAATTTAAAATGATTAAACTTTAATTAAATAATTGATTAAATTTGGAAGAATAATAAAATTGGAATTATTAAAATAGGGATATTATTAGGAAGAGATTTATTCTTTAATTAAAAAATCCCTAAATTAATCATTGCATTAATGTTTAATTCCTAATTAAAATGATAATTCAAATTTAAAATATTAAAAGACTTAATCATTAAACTAAAATTAAACAATTGAACTCTTTTAAGATTTTAATTAAAATTAAATTAAAAATTAAATTAAATTAAAAATTAAATAAAATCAAATTAAATCAAATTAAATCAAATTAAAAATTAAATTAAAGATTAAATTAAATTAAAAATTAAATTAAATTAAATTAAATTAAATTAAAAATTAAATTAAATTAAATAAATTAAATTAAATTAAATTAAATTAAATCAAATTAAATAAAAAAATTAAATTAAATCAAATCAATTTAATGTAACATCAAATCAAACTAAATTGAATTAAATTGAATTAAATTAAATTAAATTGAATTAAATTAAATTGAATTAAGTTGAATTAAATAACATCACCTAAGACATAAAGAAATAAGCCTAAAATAACTTGAACACTATTCCAAATTTAAACCCTTCAATTGAAATTAAGCTAATTCACAAACCATTTGAACACCGATTTACCCTCAAAAGCTTTAGTTATCATAACTCCTAAACGAGAATATTAAATGAAATGTTACTTCACTTATAGGACATTCAAATATCCTAGTTCACTGAGCAAGTTAACAAAACTTGAAGACCTCGGACGATCGATTCATTTACATAATTAAATTCATTTGGACTTAAAACAATCCTAGAAATATTGAAAAGATGTTTAAGATTCTTCTTAAACACTTCCTCGATATGATAGGGTGTTTATAAGAACAATTGAACTTAGTTGTTCTTTGATGAAGAAAATCGTCTTCAAATCCAAAACACAAGGAACTTAGACGTCGTAGGAAATGACTAGTTATAGGATTAGGAATTTGGTAGAAAACCATAACCCTTACATTAGCTTTACCTAGGAACTTGCTTAAATATTCTAACTGTGTTTTAAGTGCGGCTTGGGATGACGGGAAGACCCTCCAGAGTACGCTTTTATTTTATTGCGATTTACTTTACGGTAATTTATTTAATCGCATCGCACTTATTTTTCTTGCATGATAAACAACAGTTGCATGAAAACCTACACATTTAGGACAGAAACCAAAACTGAAACCCATAACTAAATTAAAAGACACTACAAGATAAAATTCACCTCCACAACATTTCAAAATATAAGACAACTCAAAATTTAATCACAAACAGAACAACAAAACTACAACTATAACTAAATTAAAACGTCTTGTTGGATGATCGGGAATACCTCGGATGATGTAACCTACGTGTTGCTAACGGGATTTCCACGGTCTAAATGAAAGTGTGGAACTCATTCGATTGAGTTTAGCAAATTCATCTGGACTAAGTGAATCCGATAAAAATAACGATGCCGGAAGGATGGAACCGTGGGATCTTAACCGGTGTTGTTATAATCAACTTTAAGATTTGTTTTAATTAAAACACAAAAAAACACTTGGAAATTAAGACTTCTCTAAACCAAAACACTTTTCTCATCCCCTGATTTATGATTTCTAAAACTAAACCTCTGCAACAACAAGGAGCTCAGAGCATGGTGGGCAGCACGGCCATCGTCGTCAGCAAAACTTGAACCTACTTCAGCAAAACTTTCCTAGAATTAAACAACAAAGCCATAGGACTTCGAGGTAGCTTGCCTAGGGCAACATAAATCCTCAACTCTTCGTTAGGCATTTGCATGATCATATCATGTAAATTAAGTCCTAACCGGTCTTAGGATTCCGAGGTAGTCGTCCGATACGACATAAACCCTCATATCTTCCAGAGTTATTTGTATGACTCTATCATATAAATATAAGCCCTAATTAATTAAAATTGGCAAGATTAAAACATTAAATAAACATTAGGACTTTCCTAAATCCAAGCCGAACAATAGGGTAGTCGGGAAATTATCGATGTTCACTTCGAATCCGTAATTTCTCCTACTTTTCTTCCTTTGAATTCCCAAAATAAAATGTTCCAAACTTGATCCATTCCCTATTGAAATTCAAAAAATTCAATTCTTTGAAAACTTAAACTTTGAAATTCTTGAGAGCGGAATTATTGATTATTATCGAGAGTTTTCTTAGGTGATTCCCGTCACTTAAGATGTAATTAACTATAGGGGCTTGCCCTTATAGGGAATTTTAAAGAACCCGAGTAATATAAACCACTGTTTAATGTTTTCATATTAAGCGAGGGAATTTGTCGGCTTATAAAATTGGTTCGCGGACCAAGCGGATGTCACAAATCTTCTAGTTTATTTAACCGAGCCCCACCATCAAGCGGTGATGTCTATCCTTAGGGATAGATACACGGTTTGTGATGCGGTGCTCGTTTATATAAACTATTTGGGATGTGAGATCGGTTTGATTTCATATCTTAAAATCTTCAAATTTAAAATTATTTTCAAAATCAAATACTACATTCTAAATTATATCTATATTTAAATTAAATTTAAAATTCGCCGACAACTTCTGTAGGCGACCCCTTTTAAAAAATACAACACTCAACCTAAAAATATGCCGACAACTTCTGGCGACTCCGCTGGGGACAGTTCCTCTCTCCATTCTAATCAGACAATTCTGCTTTCAAAAATCGGTAGTGCATCCATGTCCCTTATGGATCAAACTACCCTTCTTTCCGTTGGGATACTATGTTCATTTCCACCTTGAACAAGTATAACCAACATTCTCTCGGATTTAGGAGCCACTGTTTAGACACCCCTAAACAGAGAGGTTCCGAGATCCTTTTACCTCATTTCTAAGGTGGGGTGGACCCCCAATGGGTGTTAGTTTAGGAGTGATCCTTCGAGTCGAGAAGTCTTGCTTAAGACTCTCTTTTCCTTTCCAACTCCGATCCGATTCCTTACCTTCTCTACACCTTTGAACACTCCGTTCTAAATAAACAAACCCTCTAATAAGTGATTCTTTTAATAAGTGATTCCTTTTTATAAATACATGAACAAGAATGAGTTCGGACTCTTTTCAATTCCTTTCTTTTCGTCCTAAAGAAAAGAAGCATAACTTGGGACTGACAACCGAGAATCCACCTGCGAAATGGAAGCCCCGAAACTGATTTTCTCTTTTACCAATGGACTGGACTTCGCTGTCTATAAGGATGAGTTGCCCGACAATGGAATCATCCGATTTGGACAAGGATTTGAAAACACGAACGTCAAGATCACCGACGTCTCCCTCTTTGCACTGATGAACAAGGTATCCGAAGGCCGAGGAGCCGCCGCTCGAGTTCGACCTTAGGTCGACCCAAGAATTCCCTCCTCCGCAAAGGATCCCGACTAAGAGGAATACTTGTTGTCCGCGGGAGGACTGTTCTTACTACCCCCACCGGTTTAGTTGTTTACGCACCTACCCCGACTTTTGCCGAATCGAAGGGGAAAGAAATCCGGAATTGTGATGGACACGTTACCGTGGAGGGTACGGATCTTCTGTAAGACCTTCGTTTTCGAAATCAGGTCCAGTTCAAAGATTCCGTCACTAACAAGGACCCAAAGAAGAAACAGAAGTAGAAGGATCGCTAGAGAAGCCAGAGCTGCTGAAATTGCTTTCCTAGAGGAAATTCCGGAACTGTCAGAATATACACCGCTGCTCGAATACATACCACTTTTGGGAGGAAGCGAGGTTTCATCCCCTCTCGCCGCATAAGATGAAGAAAATATTCGCAAGATTGCTTGCCACATTACCACGACCCGCATATTACAACGATAGCCGCAAGAAAAGAACTAGAACTACGCCGTTTGCTCGATTGCAAACTTTGGTAGAAAAGTTAGCAAAGAAGGAAAAGCCGCCCGTATCGGAAATTCTACGAAGGATAGGGCGGGTGCCGGTCAAATCCCGTCTTGGGCCTCGAGTAGAACCCGCCATCATGACGGAAAAGCCAAGTAAAAGAATGAAGGCTAGTCCGCCCGTTGTCGTCTCGGGATTACAAATTAGGGAGGATACCACCTTCCGGCATTTGGCCGACGGACCATCCGGTCCTAGACCTTCGTCGTTAGAAGGATGGTATGGCGTCCCACTGCTGGGCGAGTTGAGATTGAAACGACGGCCCGAGAAAGAAAGTCTCGCCGGGAGACTTGAATGCGAAGAAAGTGCTACCTCGATGAAGGGGACTCGTGAGAAGGGGACCGGCGGCTATCGCACGACAACCACAAAGACACACGAAAGCCCCGCTAGAAGATGCCATGGAAAAGTTGAGAACCGATATCGGACGATTGGCAAAAGAAAGAGAAGAAAAGTTCGGAGACGAGATTGATTCATCGGAATTCATGGACGACGAATACGCGAAATCAACATGGTTGAGACACGAGCTTCATCGGCTTCGCAAGGTGCTCCTGCGGCCGCGAGAGAGAGGAGCCAAGGCGATGAGAAGGCAGCTTCAGGAGAAAGACGACACGATCGCTCAAATGGCGAAAAGGATGGAAGAAATGGCCGTAGCTTTGGCCACTCTCCAGAGTCAAGTACAAACACATAGAGAGACACCCCCAGAGGTCATTCACATTGTAGACGGAGGAAAGGAGATTACGTCCGTCAATGGGGATGATCAGCTGAAAAAGGATACAACACAAAGTATGATTCCTGAAAAGGATATCAAGAACTTGGTGGAACGGCGAGTGCGAGAAGCCTTAGCACAATCGAAGAGCGGGACATCCATTCGGACGGGTAGACCTTACCCGGAAGAATTCGACGCTGTCCGATACCGAAAGGCTTCGTACCACCTCCGTTCAAGACCTTCGACGGAACCGGGAACCCCGACGGCATGTGGCACACTTTCGTGCCGGTTGTTGCAATGCGGCGGGAGCGATGCATTACTCTTCCGACAGGTTCGTCGGCGGTCCGTCGGGAATCGCCTTCGGCGGGTATGCGGAATTACCAAATGGTTCGGTGAAGACGTTCTCGAGCTAGAGAACCTCTTCATCGAGCGATTCGCGGAGCTCGGCACCACATCACTATAGGTGATTTAGTGGTAGAAAAACAAAAGCCGAATGAAACTTTGGTGGATTACATACTTCGATGGAGGAACTTAAGCATGAAGTGTGAACCACAAGCTGCAAGAACGACACGCGAGTCGGCATTTTACTAAAAAGCATCCATGGCCCGATAGCACTTCTCCTCGAGGGATTCACTATTAAGACTTTTGAGAAGTTGTTAAGCAAGGCCGGAAGCTTGCAAGAAGAGGCGAAGCAATTAAGTTTCGCCGACAAGACGGACAAACAAAAGCCTCATAAAGACTTTTGAAAAGAAATCCGGGATCGTTGCAGCGGTTGACAAAGGCAAGCAACCGATGCAAATACCACCGAACGGCCGCAGCAACCACAACGGAATTACCGGCAACCCCGGCCCGGCTATCGGTCATCTCCGCGGTATGAACAACCACCTCGTCCGCAACGTACATTAAGGGAGCTTTTGAGCGAGAGAATATCCGTTCAAGAATGAAGCGGTGCCGAAAATGTTCCACGATCGATGAAGACCCCAGATTTCCAACTACCAGAACCTAAGAGACCAGAGGAAGTCAACAAGAAAGGTGATCCCAACTTTTGCCCTTACCACCGGATGCTTGGGCACAAAATAGAAGATTGTATTACCTTCAAAAGTTGGCTCAATGACAACCTGCGGAAAGGGAATATAACGATCCCGAAGGAGTACATGAAGGAACCCAGAAAGGAGGTTCCGTCAATGTTGTCTCGGCCGATCCCATCATTCCGATAGATCCCTATACGACCGACGATGGATGGACTACCGCTTGGATGAAGTCTTCGAAAAAGATTTTAGACGGCATCCAAGCCGCTTCGGTGCGAGCTTCGATTCGAGTTTGAAACCTGTTAAGCCGGTACTATCACTTGCGATAGAAGAACCACCTCAACAGGAGATAATTGAAGAACAGAAGAAAATTGACGAAGAAGAGAAGACCGAGGCACCTAAGGCTAGACTAGGGGCTGCTTATCCTAGGATAGTTGTTTCCGATTCGGGGGAGAAATCCCTCGAACCTCTGACTCTGTATGATTATCTGCTCACTTCGGTGGGATCATATAATGATAAGGGTGATGGCGTTGGCTACGTTTTGACTGTTTCTAACGATTACGTAACTAACGATAATCCGGATATCGATTTCGATACCAACGACAATTCTCAAATCATACACGATCTCGACGAGCACAATAACGAAGAAGACATCCATCAAGGAGGCTACGAGAGTTCGACGAAGCAACGAATCTATCCGCGAGTTTCGAGGAGCCCCAATCACAATAGAGTTAGAGCCTTCGAACTACGAAGCTAATCCGGAAGAGCCTGTCATTCCGATTCAGAAGAGACACCGGCAAGCTCGACAATAGATTCGGAGGAAATTACGAAGTCGACTTAAGAAGTGGAAAAGTTCTACCTCCGAGAATGGGTCCAAAGGACAAAGGAAAGCGGTGGTTGTTCAAGAAGAACCAACCCCGGCGGAAGAAATACCCATTCGAGAAGAAGCGAGAGGCACATGAAAATAAAGTGGACTACAACGTGCTAGCCCATCTTAGGAAACTACCAACCAGGCGAGCATTTATGATGCTCTCATCTTATCAAAGGAGATGAGAGAAGCTCTAATCAAGGCCTTACTTGATCCGGAAATTTGCTTAGCTCGAATGGCCGGAGATTCCTTAGATGAGGTTTGCTCGTTAAAGGAACGACGAGGTGTTACCTTCACGGACAACGACCTACTACTTGGAACGGCGAGATCACGACCGACCCTTGTACATTTCGATTACTGATCGGAAAATTTACACTCTCCGGAGTATTGGTGGATCCGGGAGCATCCATCAATATAATGAATCTTCGAACGCTAGCATACTTGGAAATTGATGCTCGCGAGCTCGAGGCAGAACAAAATGTTATTAAGAGGATTCAACCGAGAAAGGAGAAAGAGCCCTCGGGTCAATAACGCTGCCGATGAAGACCGGTGACTTAGCAAAGACAACCGCGAAATTTCACATAATTGATTCGAAACATCGTTCAACGCTCTACTTGGGCCGACCATGGATACATGAAAACGGGATGTTACCGTCATTTCTACATCGGTGCATCGAAATACTACGATGGAGGGGAACGAGTGCATCAAAGGTGACTTACAACCGTTCTCCGTACATGAAATCGGAATCCATGAAGATGCGGCTTATTATGCACCTCCGAAGAAAACGAGTCTTCTCCGGAGATACCATAACAAATGAAGCAAAGGAAATTTGGGACAACGAAGAACCTGAAGTTCTAGTCCAACGATCACTCACCACTCCCTTACGGCGAGATGGTGAAGGTTTCTCCACAACTCGCATCCGAGGTCGAGGCCGGGGACGAGGTCGTGGCGGAGACATTAGGACAATTGGACGAGAGGAAACCGGCCATTAATGTCGATTGGGAAGATAGTTCGAAGAAGAAAAAGAAATCAAACAAGAAGCGGCGACAATAAGTCGGAAGAAGCCGCAATTCAGAATCCCTCTCGAAGATGAGAAGAATGAAGAATACAAATCAATGTACGAGAAGATTAACCACTACGTACATACTATGACCCTAACTCCGATCCATTCTAATAAGATTGAGGGTATGGAGGTCGAAAGAGGTACGTAGCGGTGGTGCAAAACCCATCAAATTCTACCGTGGTGCTCCTTCCTCCAAAGCTGAAAATAATGTACAACTTGAAGATGCTACTTCATCAGAATTAATGGAATTGCCTTTTGAGTGGTACTCTCCCTGTGTTCAAAATTTAATTCAGCGTGGTTTCTTACCTCGACAATGGACAAAAGGTCAATCACAACGTTTTGAAAATTTATGGAATAACTTCGGTCGTCCACCCAACTCAAAGCATGGTCTCGGATTCGGCACAGTAGGATCAGTTGATGATACTGAATTTTGTTTGGTTGTCACTTGCGAATCTAATGAAAACTGCATGGAAACTACGGACGAACTCGAAGATTTACAAATTGGAGACGCTCCACCAGAATTCGAAGAAGAAATCGAATCTACGATAGATGAGTTAACGGAAGTTAACTTAGGTACTAGCGAAGAGCCTAGACCTACCTTTGTTAGCTCCTTACTCAATAAAGAAGACTCGAAGAAATAATCAAGTTATTAATGGAATTTAAAGACTGTTTTGCTTGGAGCTACGATGAAATGCCGGGATTAGCTCCGAGAGGTCGCGATCCATAAGCTAGGAGTGGATCCTGCTTCGGTCCGGTCGGACAAAGTCCCGGAAGAATGCGTCCAGAAATCGAACAACAAGTCATAGCTGAAGTTAAGAAGCTAATAGACGCTAAATTTGTCCGTGAAGAACAATACCCGACTTGGTTAGCCAACGTGGTACCGGTCGGGAAGAAGAATGGTCGGATCGGAATTTGTGTGGATTTCGGAGATTTAAACGAGGCATGCCCGAAAGATGAATTCCCTCTACCGATCCCGGAATTAATGATCGACATTGCTTCGACACATGAAATATTCTCATTCATGGATGGATCCTCGGGATACAACCGGATAAAAATGGCTCCGAGAAGATGAAAAGCTTACGACATTCGGAACGCCGATCGGAGTATTTTGCTACACGGTGATGCCATTCGGACCGAAGAACGCGAGGAGCGACCTACCGAGAGCAATGACAAGAATTTTTGATGATCTCATCCACAATCAAGTCGAATGCTACGTGGACGATGTGGTCATCGAAAGCAAAGTAAAGGACAACCACTTGTATGATTTGAGAATTGTTTTCGAACGATTAAGACAATTTAACCTTAAGATGAATCCCTTAAAATGCGCCTTCGGCGTCACCTCCGGGAAATTCTTAGGATTCGTTGTCCGACATCGTGGAATCGAAATCGACCCGGAAAAGATTAAAGCCATCTTAGAAATGCCGCCTCCCAAAACCTTAAAACAACTACGATCTTTTCAAGGGAAGCTGGCATATCTTCGACGCTTTATCTCGAACTCGTCGAGTAGGTGTCGGCCTTTCTCGGCACTAGTTAAAAAGGACGCCAAATTTATTTGGGAAGAGAAATGCCGGAAGGCCTTCGAGAACATTAAACAATATTTAATGACACCTCCCGTCTTAGCGGCCCGAGTCTCGGGTAGACCGCTAATACTTTATACCGCGGCTTTAGACGACTCTCTCGGAGCCACTGTTAGCCGGGTCGATGATGAGGGTAAAGAAAATGCTCTTTATTACCTAAGTCGTCGTTTACTTCCGACGGAAATAAGGTATCCCGCAATTGAAAAGCATTGTTTGGCCACGATCTTCGCCGCTCGAAAGCTCGGGCATTACATGCTTTCTCATAAGGTCGACTGATCTCGAAGTTTAATCCATTGCAATACTTGATGACTCGTCCAACGCTTTCCGGCAAACTTGCCGGATGGTCGATGATATTATTGCAATTCGATATAACTTTCGTGCCTCTTCGTGCCGTAAAGGGACAAGTCTTAGCGAGACTTCCTTGCGGCACACCCTTTGCGGCGGAATCTCCTCTCGATGACGATCGCCGGATGAACAAATAATGAACTTAGAAGACCATGATGATCGACGTTGGGAATTATATTTCGACGGAGCATCTTCGGCACATAAAGACGAAGAATCGCAAGTGATAGTGCCGGTAAGGCGGGGATCGGACTAATCTTTATAACACCGGAGCGGGGGATGATAATATACTCCTACCACTTGACAGAACCGTGTACGAACAACGAAGCAGAATATGAAGCCCTCATAATAGGACTAGAACTAACTATTCGAATGGGGATAACGGACATCAACATCTACGGGGATTCACGGTTAATCATTCAACGGATCGCCGGACAATACGGAATTTTAAAGCCAAGACTCGAACAATACTTCCGAGTATGCCATACGAGTATGTTGGAACAGATTCCGAATGTGACAATCTACAAAATTCCCGAAAGAAAACGCTTTAGCGGATGCGCTAGCTCGTCTCGCAAAAGAATTTGCTGTTTGCAAGATGAATCGGTGGAAGTGTCGGTTCACGGACGTCGGGTCCTATCACGGCTCAATATAGACACGATACACAAATCGAGAAAAGAAAAAGGATCGGTCGCGGCGGTGACGGAAAACACGGAAGATTGGCGACGGCCATTAATAGATTACACCGCAAACGGGAAAGCTACCGGACGATAGGTCGCTAGCCCATCGGATCGAAAAGAACTCTGTCCTACGCATTAGTAAACAACACGTTATACAGAAGGTCTTTCGATCAAATGTGGCTAAGGTGCCTAAGCGGGTCCGAAGCCTGTGAAATTGTTAAGGAGGTGCATTCAGGACTCTGTGGCGCTCACCAGTCGGGCCCGAAAATGAAAATGAAAATTAAAAGACTAGGGTACTACTGGCCCTCGATGATGACCGACTGCATGAAAATCGCCGAGAGCCGTCATCGGTGCCAAGTGCACGGAGTGGTTCTACACCGACCTCCAAATGTGCTACATCAGAGCAATTGCATCGTGGCCATTTGAATGTTGGGGCACAGATATAGTGGGTCCAATAGAACCACCGTCGTCAAAAGGACATCGCTTCATTCTTGCGGCTACAGATTACTTTTCCAAGTGGGCGGAAGCAGTTCCACTCAGAGAAGTGAAAGCACATCACGTACTACAATTTTTCAAGAACCAAGTTGTTTACCGTTTCGGAGTGCCGCGCGGAATCATCTCGGATAATGGGTCGGCATTCGAAGTACGCAAATCAACAATTTTGTCGAGGAGACATGGAATCGGCTGGCGATATTCGACGATTTACTACCCGAGAGCAAACGGCCTTCGTCGAGGCTTTTAATAAAACTCTCGTTCAAATTTTAAAGAAAACCTTGGACGATAATAAGAGAAATTGGCACGAGAAGTTGTTAGAAGCCTTATGGGCCTACCGGACAACCTTCGAACTCCTACGCAAGCTACACCTTACGCTGCGGTGTATGGGTCCGAGGCGAGTGTTACCCTTAGAAGTCCGGCTTCCTTCACTCGAATTGCGAGTTGCAAATAAAATCACAACGAAGAGAACGCCAAATTACGACTCGAAGAATTAGAGAGCACGGAAGAGAAAAGACTTGCGGCGCAACAAAATTTAGAACTATACCAAGCTAAGATGGTTCGAAGCCCATGATAAAGCTGGTCCGCCCGAGAACCTTTAAAGTTGGTGACTTAGTTCTCGTTCTCAAAAGACCTATTCTTGCACACCGCAAGATAGGAGGAAAATTTGAACCCACTTGGGAAGGACCGTTTGTGGTTGAGGCGAGTCTACTCGGGAGGCTCCTACCGGCTAGTGAATTGCCGAGGAGAACGACATATGCTTCCGATCGATGGACGATACTTGAAAAAGTATTACGCTACTCGATGTCTCGAAGGAATGAACTTTCCATCCCTAGAAGCACGGGTGAAGTGATTACTTATGACTGGGTCTGAACCCATAAATAATAAAATGTGCTAAAATAAATAAAATCATGATAATAAAATTTTCCTTGTTTTCTTTTCCAAGTCAAAATCTCTTACCTGATCTTATCCCACTTCATTCCTGTTAAGTTTAAAAATATAAGAATAATAAAAAAATGTCTTTAATAAACATTTTCTTAATGTTCTTGTTCTTAGTACGGCCCCGATCCTTTTCCTTGTCTTTTCGCGGGGAAATGTCGAACGGGCGGTTGGTCACTGAACTTTAAGAATGGAGTAAGCCTTGCACTCGATGAAAAGAGGGTGAAAGATGGAGCGATAATCGAGATTGACTCGGATTTCGCACCGAGCGAGCCTACGGTACGAGGAAAGTGGCCGGGTCCCGGTCGGCCGAGAAGAAGCTGCCCGGACATACGAGTGATGAAAGTGGGTGGCCCAAGCCACCAATCCGGCGAAGAAAAGAAAGACAAACATTGAAGAAGATAAGAAAATGAAATGCGTAGTCGCTACGGCGGAGAGCGAGCTTGTCGGCGCCGCGCCCACGGACGTTCAAGAAATTCGAAGAGCTACTCTCACGAGCAACGCAACGAAGAAATAAGAATCGCCGTATCCGTAAGATGTTAACAAAACTAGTCGCGGACCGGCGCGACGAGACGAGTTGCTAATGTCGGTGCATACACTTCGAGGACACCGGTTCACCGGGAACACGAAGAAAGGAGGCCGGCTCCTAGGATAACGAAAGAACCGGGGAAATCTCCGGAAGATCGAAAGAAAGAAGGCTACCACGCCACCGGATAGAACCACCGATGATGCATGACCTTGTTGCGGAAGCAACCCGGGGGATGTCCCGACGGTGCATCATCCCCGAGGAGCCAAGGTATGCGGGAGAACGTGAAGGGATTGAACCGTATATTCCACAATGTGTCACCGAGGCCTCGCCATCTGCGGATCATTCGGAATACGAGCTGGAGAGAATGCGGAATGTTGAAAAGAAAACCTTTGAATACTTCGAGAGAATTAGAGGCAGAAGAATCAATATACTAGAGGGCCTCGAGCTACATACAGACGTATTCTCAGAGTATGAACAGCAGCAAACCGTGGATTGCATCTGGGGTATGAAAAGAATGGGCCGAGCGGGCCGCCTAAGGGAAAACACATACTCAGAACCCCGGAGATGGATGCCGGGGAAAGGAAGAATCACAATACAATGTGGATCTTGTTACAACTTTGCGGAGGACAAGAAGGGAAACCCACGGGAATACTCCGTCATGGGCAAGTGGATCCGATGCCATTAGTCATCAAGAGAATGGTAAAGAGATTGATAACATGGAGGGTACTGCCGGCGGATTGCATACCCAATAATCTGCATTATTAACATCTACGAGCGGGGTGATTGTATACCCCCGCACATAGATCACCACGACTTTGTCGGACCTTTCCGCACGTCTCTTTCTCGAACGAGTGTAACATCATGTTCGGATCCGACCTCCGGATAGCGAGTCCGGGTGAGTTCCGAGGGCCGGTGAAGATACCTTTACCGGTAGGTTCCGTCATGATGTCGAAGGGCAACGGAGCGGATATCGCTAAGCATTGCATACCGGGAGTACCGGTGAAGCGGATCTCGGTTACTTTCGGAAGGATGGACGACGGGAAGACACCTTACCATTTCCGACGGACCCGGAGCTAGAGAGCCTCCGGCCTTACGAGTCTGTGAGTTACATGGAAAATATCACACCTCCGATGTACATCCATACGGCATCCTTGCCGAGGATGGCTTGGAAGGTGATGTTATTGACCATGTACCCCACTATTCAGACGTGGATTTTTGACAGATGCTTCTTTGGATGGATCGACAAAGATCATACACAGTCCGTTTTGAGTTTACATGGATTGTATGAAATATATTCCAGATCAAGATGTATGATGTATCTTCTACATGATTGGAATGAAAGTGACAATGTCACATTTTTGGCCTTCACCTCTTTTGTGCAAATTGATTGGGAAACGCCATTAAAGTTAAATGAACTTCGAACAAAGAACAGAAAAGGAATAAAAAAAAGAGAATAAAAGAAAACTTTCCTTAAAAAAAAAAGAAAAAAAAAATGACAAACACCAAATTCACATGAACATTAAATAAACGATAAAATAAAATTTGAATCATTAAAAGATAAACAAAATCAACATAAATGTTAAATCAAATTCTCGATCAAATTTCAAATGTGACCTTTCAAATTTCAAATTCGATCTTCCAGATCTTAAATCAAATCTATTTCAAATCTCAAATTCGATCTTCCAGATCTTAAATCAAATCTATTTCAAATCTCAAATTCGATCTTCCAGATCTTTCAAAATCGAATCATCATCTATTTCAAATCTCAAAATTCGATCTTCCAGATCTTAAATCAAATCTATTTCAAATCTCAAAATTCGATCTTCCAGATCTTAAATCAAATCTATTTCAAATCTCAAATTCGATCTTTCCAGATCTCACATCAAACCTCAGTCAAATTCAAACTTTTGGGTCGAGGATTTTACATCCAAGACTAGCCTTTGCTTTAGGATTCTTTCTCTATTGCCTTTGAAATACATCAAATTCAAACTTTTGGGTCAAGGATTTTACATCCAAGACTGCCTTTGCTTTAGGATTCTTTCCTATTGCACCTTGAAATACATCAAATTCAAACTTTTGGGTCGAGGATTTTACATCCAAGACTGCATTGCTTTAGGATTCTTTCTCTATTGCACTTGAAATACATCAAATTCAAACTTTTGGGTCGAGGATTTTACATCCGAGATGCACTTGCTTTAGGATTCTTTCCCTATTGCACTTGAAATACATCAAATTCAAACTTTTGGGTCGAGGATTTTACATCCAAGACTGCCTTGCTTTAGGATTCTTTCCCTATTGCACTGAAATACATCAAATTCAAACTCTTGGGTCGAGGATTTTACATCCAAGACTGCACTGCTTTAGGATCCTTTCCCTATTGCACTGAAATACATCAAATTCAAACTTTTGGGTCGAGGATTTTACATCCAAGACTGCCTTGCTTTAGGATTCTTTCCCTATTGCCTTTGAAATACATCGAATTCAAACTTTTGGGTCGAGGATTTTACATCCAAGACTGCATTGCTTTAGGATCCTTTCCTGTTGCCTTTGAAATACATCAAATTCAAACTCTTGGGTCGAGGATTTTACATCCAAGACCGCATTGCTTTAGGATTCTTTCCCTATTGCATCTGAAATACATCAAATTCAAACTTTTGGGTCGAGGATTTTACATCCAAGACTGCACTGCTTTAGGATTCTTTCCCTATTGCACTGAAATACATCAAATTCAAACCTTTTGGGTCGAGGATTTTACATCCGAGACTGCACTGCTTTAGAATCATTTCCCTATCGCAATGAAATACATCAAAATCAAACTCTTGAGGTTAAGGATTTTACATCCAATACCGCATTACTCTGAGTTTTTTCCTCATTGTAATGATCCAATCCAATCGATTTGATCTTCTTTTGGGGTTGAAGATGTTACATCTAAAACTTCAAAATTCCAATTTTCATTTCAAATCAAATCCCTTCAAATTAATCTTGACAAACTTCAATCTAAATTGAAACTCCAAATTGAAATCTAAACTCACACATCAAAACTTAAACAGAAACAAAATCTAAATCGAAATTCTCCCAGATCATGTGATTTGGGATTCACCTCCTTTCCTTTCCCCAGCGAGAGTTCAGGAATCTCCAGTTCCAGAGATATACTTGACACTCCCCAGCGGAAGCTCTTCTACTTCGTCCTATGTTTGTTACTTGGACATCTGTGTTGGTTTTGTTGATCGCTTCGGTCAACACCAATACGCGCGGTGTGCTCCGTCAGCTCACCACACCTATTGGGGGTCCATTTGTTGACCTCATTTTTGATGAGGTCTTCTCTTCTTCTCTTTAGTACTTAGGATCTAGCCTTAGGCTTTTCCTTTGACTATCCTAGAGGACTAGAATTGGGATCCACCATCTAGAATTTTAAACCACTTCTTAACTCCCCGCAAACTCCACAAACTTGATTGTAGACCCCTAATCACCTAGAGGGTTGAAATCAAATGTGGAAGTTTAAAGGATGAGTTCCTATATGACTCTTTGGCCTTAGGATTGCCACAGGTGGCACGGTGCAGTGAAGGGTTGACTTACACACACACTACACCTATACACTACACTTTCACACACCTCCTAAAACCATACCCATACCCAACTTGATCTCTGACTCATGCGGGTGATTCACATGGATGGTCTTTAACCCCTAAGCCCTTGGCTAAGAGGGTTAGGAACAACATAGTGAATGCCTCAAATGAGTCCCTTCATGGCTCATATGGGCTTGATGTGGCTTCATGGCTCAACCAAAATGATTTTATTCCACTTACATTCACCTAATCTTCCATTTTCCAAATTTTCAATTTTTGACCCCCGGGACCCTACAACCGCTTAACCTACCAAATGCCCTTGAAACTACCCAAAATCTCCAGAATCACCTAAATTACCCAAAATTCTCCAAAATCAATCCTAAACATTTTCTCTCCACTCAAATTGATCATCCATAACCAAAAATACCAAAAATTCCAAAAATACCTCCCAATACCCTCCAAATACCCAAAATGCCCCTCTTAGCCAAAAAATCCAAAAAATCAGAAAATTCCCGAAAAATTCCAGACAATCCCAAATATTCCCAATTTCATTTTGTTCAACTACACCATGGGCCAATTTGGTCAATTTACCCCACTTTTATCAAAACCCCCAATTTGACCCATTTTAACCCAAAGTAAACCCAATGTCAAACCTAACCTACCCAATTGACCTAAATTCTGGTCCAATTCAATTCTAAACTTCAATTCAACATCCCCAACACCAATCTAGACCAAATCCAAGCCCAATTTGATTGGCATTGGGATCAATTTCACTTTTGGCCTTAAAGCCCAATTTGGACCCATGACCCAGAACTTAGCCCAAACTCACCCAATTCAACTCCAATTAACCCCAAATCTTTTCTAAACCCTCCTTAACATCCCCATAAACAAAACACTAACATGATTTGCCCAAAATTTAGACCCAAACCCCACTCAAATTCAACCCAAAATCAAAAAGCCCAATTTTGACCTAAACCCAAACCTAACCCAAATAGACCCAAATCCCAAAATCAAAACCTAACCAAAGCCAAAACCTCTTTGAAACACTCCCATAAACATTTCCCAACATTAATTTTACATCAATTTCAAATCTAGCCCAACTTTGGCCCATGGTAGCCCATTTTGGCCCACCTTAGCCTCTTTACCAAAAGGCGCATATTTCAAACCCAAATCACCTCAAATTTGTTTCAAACCACTCATGACACATCCCTAAACCAAACTCAACAATTATTTGGCCCAAACCTTTACCAAAATTTCATCCCAAAATCCATTTTAAAATTCAAAAGCCCACTTTCCTAAACCATTTTAAAAGCCGCATCCTTTACCGCATCCAAAGACCCAAAATTGGTCCCAAAGCCCATATGTCATTTCCCCTCACCATACTTTCAATTAAACTCAATACCTAAGTCCTAAATTCATCATCAAATCATTCCAAATCAAGTTCCATACAAATTTCCATCAAATTACCAAAAAATTCCTATAATCCATTTCCATGAAATTGACTTGACTTTTCCCAAGCCAAAGGTGAGCCATGAAGCCATGCATGAGCCACATGGAAGCCATGAGAGCCTCTTTACATGTCACCATGCCATTTTGGGCAAAAGGAGGAGACTCTTTCCTTAATTCCTAAAGGTGATTAACCACTCCCATGATTCCACTAAATCTTGCTTAAGCTTAATTGTACTTGGATGGTGACCATTCCCCACTGATTAAGCTGACCTAAATCACTTTCTATTCAGCCTAAACAAAGCCTTGGGTGGTGCACCTAGCCCGAATAGAGGGGTTGACCAATTTGAGCCAAAATAAGCCCTCTCCCATTCCATTCTAATCCAAGCCTTTTACACATGGCATTTGCCAGTTGCCTACACTAAACCCCGGCCACGACCACTTGAACAAGATGGTGACCAATGCACGGCCGGCCGGCCACCGGAGTCGCCGGAAAACACCATGGCCGAAAGCTCACATGTGAGCCAACATTGAAATTCTCCATTGCTGACTTGTCTCAACCCAAATGGATAGCATGGTTGTTCTTCCCATGCCCGGAGCGGGTGATCCAAAGCCACTAACTCTCCACAGGGAGGCCCTCCGCCCTCTCCTATTTAAACCCCTCACCCTCACGGCCATGAGAAGAGAGTTGCACAAACCTTGCCGAAACTCCTGCCAAAATTGTTCCAAACCCTTCTCCACCCTTAGAGCGAGTTGATTCCCGGTGTCAATTTGCCCTAATCCCCATCGACAAAATCCGATTTCTCGACCGAAATTCCACCCAAAACCGGGACACTTCTCCACGGTGGATCAATCCTCAAATTGATTAGTCCTACACCTTCACCGGACCAGAGAAGGTGTCCACCAGCAAAAGCCCCATCTCCGGGCCACCCGGTTGTTCCGGACTCCAAAGGTTGTGATCGGCCTTGGTGGAAATCACACCTAGGCAATTCACCACATCCCCGGGCTTCATCCCTAGCCTCCTGCAGCTCCAACGAACGTGCCGAGCATCTCTGATCGAGGCTTCACCTCTCAGAGCTAAGGTATGAGCTAATTCTTCATCCCGAGCTTCTGGAGATTCTCCATTTCAAATGCTTCAATTTCAATGCATGATAACTGTATAGATGTGTTTGTCTCCTCAAGACGAATCCATAGAGTATAAGAGCATGAAAATCCATTGAGTATCGAGTGAGATATTAGGGATTTAGTATGGACGGCTCTCGGGTGAGGACACTTGGGGACGATGAACGGATGCCGTCCATTTAATACACGCGCGGACGGACGGCCAGGATCGCGTCGGACTAGAAGACGGAGCGATACAGCGGGCCCCTGGAGCGCCGGCTCGGATGGCGGCGTCAAAATGGGAGCGCGCCGCGTGTGCCTTCGGAGATGCTAAGGTTGACGCGGCGCCGACTCGGATAAATAGAAAATTAGGGGTATTTTCTATTTATTTAATTCCCTAAACTTCAAAAATTCATAACTTTGTGTAGGAAAATCAGAAAAATAAAATAAAAATACCCCCTTGCTCAGTGAACAGAGGAGAATAATGTGGAAAAGAAATCATTTAATTTCATCAAGTATTTTATTTTTTATAATTTATTTACTCCCTGCATTGTTTTAATTCTCCATGCATGTACACAATTCACCATGGCATGAGACCATAGGGCTTTTGAAGCCTCTGAACTTGGGAACATTCCCTGAATTTTCCAAGGTTAGAGGCCACCTCTGTGAAAAGTTATTTATTTTTCAAATGTATGTTGCTGTTTTGAGTGTTTTAATTCCAAAAATTAGCATGTTGTGAAATAAATTCTAGGAAAATTTGGTGATGTTCCTTATGACCAGAGAACCCTAGGAAAAATAGGACTTGAGTTAGTTCACTCAAAATAACCCTAATTGGCTTAAATACCCAAAATTGGACTTTAATTAATTAGAGTTAACCATAGATCAAATTGACTTGAAATCAATTCTCCACTGACCTTTAGGATCAGAGGAACCCACCATAAAAATTTGAGGTCAATTGGACTTGGTTAGCCACTATTAATTGGGTTGATTAAGCCATTTAGTCATTTTAAACTTTAAAAATTCATAACTTTCAAAATATCTTTCAAAAATTCACCAAATTGGTTTTGGAACCTCTCTGATATCAGGGGAATTTAAGAAAATTAAAATTTCAATTTTCTAAAAAAGTTGATTTTTAATATTATTTTAATATTTTTAATAATTAAAAGAATAATAAAAATCACAAAAATAATAAAATTCACCAAAATGTCACATTTTGAATTTTAATTACTTAGGAACAAACCCCATATTTTTCTTAGGCCTATTTGGTGAGATATTAATTTTTAAAGCTCTAGGGTAATTTTAAAATTAAAAAATGTATTTTCTAGCATTTTCACTAAAATAATCATAATAAATCATAGAAAAATCAGAAAATTGCAAAATTTGGTTCTCTGAAATCCTTGATATCAGAGAGATTTTTGAAAAACATAAAATTCATTTTTCAACATTTATTTTATTTTTAAATTAATTAACACTCCAGAACTTAAAATATTTATAATAAAAATAATATAATTCAAAAAATTACCAAAATTGGTCTAAGTGGTCCCCTAGTCATTAGGAATGTCCCCTAATTTTCTTAAGGACAGAAACTTTCCCTTGGTCATGTTATTAAATTTTCCTTGGAAATCTCTACTTTCTACCAAAAATAATTATATAAATAAATTAAATACAGAAAAATCACATTTTCTCCTCTCATGTCTTTATTGACATATGAGTGAAGTCACATAAAAATTTCAAGTTCATTTGAGTTCAATTTAGTGAGTTATGAAATTATTAAGCTTAAAGGGTAAAGTGGTAATTAAATTTCTTTTAATCTTTAATTAAAACTTTAGGTTTAATAAAAAAATTAACAAGTAAAATATTTGATCCTAATCTGATTTGGATGATTGAAATTTAATGATTGAAGGGTAGAAACCCATTAAGCAATTTAAAATGATTAAACTTTAATTAAATAATTGATTAAATTTGGAAGAATAATAAAATTGGAATTATTAAAATAGGGATATTATTAGGAAGAGATTTATTCTTTAATTAAAAAAATCCCTAAATTAATCATTTCATTAATGTTTAATTCCTAATTAAAATGATAATTCAAATTTAAAATATTAAAAGACTTAATCATTAAACTAAAATTAAACTATTGAACTCTTTTAAGATTTTAATTAAAATTAAATTAAAAATTAAATTAAATTAAAAATTAAATAAAATCAAATTAAAAATTAAATTAAAGATTAAATTAAATTAAAAATTAAATTAAATTAAATTAAATTAAATTAAAAATTAAATTAAATAAAATAAATTAAATTAAATTAAATTAAATTAAATCAAATTAAATAAAAAAATTAAATTAAATCAAATCAATTTAATGTAACATCGAAATCGAAACTAAATTGAATTAAATTGAATTAAATTAAATTAAATTGAATTAAATTAAATTGAATTAAGTTGAATTAAATAACATCACCTAAGACATAAAGAAATAAGCCTAAAATAACTTGAACAACTATTCCAAATTTAAACCCTTCGATTGAAATTAAGCTAAATCACAAACCATTTGAACACCAATTTACCCTCAAAAGCTTTAGTTATCATAACTCCTAAACAGAATATTAAATGAAATGTTACTTCACTTATAGGAGATTCAAATATCCTAGTTCACTGAGCAAGTTAACAAAACTTGAAGACCTCGGACGATCGATTCATTTACATAATTAAATTCATTTGGACTTAAAACAATCCTAGAAATATTGAAAAGATGTTTAAGATTCTTCTTAAACACTTCCTCAATATGATAGGGTGTTTATAAGAACAATTGAACTTAGTTGTTCTTTGATGAAGAAAATCGTCTTCAAATCCAAAACACAAGGAACTTAGACGTCATAGGAAATGACTAGCTATAGGATTAGGAATTTGGTAGAAAACCATAACCCTTACATTAGCTTTACCTAGGAACTTGCTTAAATATTCTAACTGTGTTTTAAGTGCAGCTTGGGATGACGGGAAGACCCTCCGAGTACGCTTTTATTTTATTGCGATTTACTTTACGGTAATTTATTTAATCGCATCGCACTTATTTTTCTTGCATGATAAACAACAGTTGCATGAAAACCTACACCTTTAGGACAGAAACCAAAGCTGAAACCCATAACTAAATTAAAAGACACTACAAGATAAAATTCACCTCCAAAACATTTCAAAATATAAGACAACTCAAAATTTAATCACAAACGAACAACAAAACTACAAGCTATAACTAAATTAAAACGTCTTGTTGGATGATCGGGAATACCTCGGATGATGTAACCTACGTGTTGCTAACGGGATTTCCCACGGTCTAAATGAAAGTGTGGAACTCATTCAGTTGAGTTTAGCAAATTCATCTGGACTAAGTGAATCCGATAAAAATAACGATGACGGAAGGATGGAACCGTGGGATCTTAACCGGTGTTGTTATAATCAACTTTAAGATTTGTTTAAATTAAAACACAAAAAAAACACTTGGAAATTAAGACTTCTCTAAACCAAAACACTTTACTCATCCCCTGATTTATGATTTCTAAAACTAAACCTCTGCAACAACAAGGAGCTCAGAGCATGGTGGGCAGCACGGCCATCGTCGTCGGCAAAACTTGAACCTACTTCAGCAAAACTTTCCTAGAATTAAACAACGAAAGCCATAGGACTTCGAGGTAGCTTGCACTAGTGCAACATAAATCCTCAACTCTTCGTTAGGCATTTGCATGATCATATCATGTAAATTAAGTCCTAACCGGTCTTAGGATTCCGAGGTAGTCGTCCGATACGACATAAACCCTCATATCTTCCAGGCTATTTGTATGACTCTATCATATAAATATAAGCCCTAATTAATTAAAATTGGCAAGATTAAAACATTAAATAAACATTAGGACTTTCCTAAATCCAGAGCGAAACAATAGGGTAGTCGGGAAATTATCGAAGTTCACTTCGAATCCGTAATTTCTCCTACTTTTCTTCCTTTGAATTCCCAAAATAAAATGTTCCAAACTTGATCCATTCCCTATTGAAATTCAAAAAATTCAATTCTTTGAAAACTTAAACTTTGAAATTCTTGAGAGCAGAATTATTGATTATTATCGAGAGTTTTCTTAGGTGATTCCGTCACTTAAGATGTAATTAACTATAGGGGCTTGCCCTTATAGGGAATTTTAAAGAACCCGAGTAATATAAACCCTGTTTAATGTTTTCATATTAAGCGAGGGAATTTGTCGGCTTATAAAATTGGTTCGCGAGACCAAACGGATGTCACAAATCTTCTAGTTTATTTAACAGAGCCCCACCATCGAGCGATGTGTACTATCCTTAGGGATAGATACACGGTTTGTGATGCGGTGCTCGTTTATATAAACTATTTGGGATGTGAGATCGGTTTGATTTCATATCTTAAAATCTTCAAATTTAAAATTATTTTCAAAATCAAATACTACATTCTAAATTATATACTATATTTAAATTAAATTTAAAATTCGCCGACGAACTTACGTAGGCGACCCCTTTTAAAAAATACAACACTCAACCTAAAAATATGCCGACAACCCAAATTCTGGTCCAATTCAATTCTAAACTTCAATTCAACATCCCCGACACCAATCTAGACCAAATCCTAGTCCAATTTGATTGACATTTGGATCCGATTTCACTTTTGGCCTTAAAGCCCAATTTGGACCCATGACCCAAGCTTAGCCCAAACTCACCCGATTCAACTCCAATTAACCCCAAATCTTTTCTAAGCCTTCCTTAACATCCCCATAAACAAAACACTAACATTATTTGCCCAAAATTTAGACCCAAACCCCACTTAAATTCAACCCAAAATCAAAAAGCCCAGATTTTGACCTAAACCCAAACTTAACCCAAATGAGCCCAAACCCCAAAATCAAAGCCCAACCAAAGTCGAAACCTCTTTGAAACATTCCCATAAACATTTCCCAACATTAATTTTACATCAATTTCAACCCTAGCCCAACATTGGCCCATGGTAGCCCATTTTGGCCCACCTTAGCCTCTTTACCAAAGGCCCATATCCAACCCAATTCAAACCCAAATCACCTCAAATTTGTTTCAAATCACTCATGACACATCCATAAGCTAAACCCAACAATTATTTGGCCCAAGCCTTTACTAAAATTCCATCCTAAAATCCATTTTAAAATCCAAAAAGCCCACTTCCCTAAACCTTCCTAAAAGCCCATTTCCACCAAATACAAAAGCCCAAAATTGGCCCTAAAGCCCACATGACATTTCCATTTGCCATCCATTTAATCAAAGCCATTCCCTAAGTTATAATCCCATCATCAAATAATTCTAAATCAAGCCTCATGCCAAATCACCCCTAAATACCAAAATTTTTCTTAAATCCATTTCCATGAAATTGACTTGACTTTTCCCAAGCCAAAGGTGAGCCATGAAGCCATGCATGAGCCACATGGAAGCCATGAGAGCCTCTTTACATGTCACCATGCCATTTTGGGCAAAAGGAGGAGACTCTTTCCTTAATTCCTAAAGGTGATTAACCACTCCCATGATTCCACTAAATCTTGCTTAAGCTTAATTGTACTTGGATGGTGACCATTCCCCACTGATTAAGCTGACCTAAATCACTTTCTATTCAGCCTAAACAAAGCCTTGGGTGGTGCACCTAGCCCAAATGGAGGGGTTGACCAATTTGAGCCAAAATAAGCCCTCTCCCATTCCATTCTAATCCAAGCCTTTTACACATGGCATTTGCCAATTGCCTACACTAAACCCCAGCCCTGACCCACCTGAACAAGATGGTGACCAATGCCTGGCCGGCCAGCCACCAGGTCACCGGAAAACACCATGGCCGAGAGCTCACATGTGAGCCAACTTTGGAATTCTCACCTGCTGAGCTGCCCCATCCCCAGTGGCCATTGTGGCTGTTCTTCCCATGCCCAGAGCAGGTGATCCAAAGCCCTAACTCCCCCTGGGAGAGCCTCCAGCCATGCCTATTTAAACACCACCCCCTCACGGCCATGAGAAGAGAGTTGCACAAACCTTGCCGAAACTCTGCCAAAATTGTTCCAAACCCTTCTCCACCCTTAGAGCAGTTGATCCCCAGGTGTTAATTTGCCCTAATCCCCACTGACAAAATCCGATTTCTCAGCTGAAATTCCACCCAAAACCAGGACACTTCTCCACAGTGGATCAATCCTCAAATTGATTGGTCCTACACCTTCACCATACCAAGAGAAGGTGTCCACCAGCAAAAGCCCCATCTCCAGGCCACCCAGTTGTTCCAGACTCCAAAGGTTGTGATCAGCCTTGGTGAAAATCACACCTAGGCAATTCACCACATCCCCGGGCTTCATCCCTAGCCTCCTGCGGCTCCAACGAACGTGCCGAGCATCTACGATCGAGGCTTCACCTCTCGGAGCTAAGGTATGGATCAATTCTTCATCCCGAGCTTCTAAACATTCTCCATTTCAAATGAGTCGATTTCAATAAACATTAGCCGTATAGATGTGTTCGTCTCTTCGAGACGAATCCATAGAGTATAAGAACATAAAAATCCATGGAGAATTGAGTGAGATCTTAGGGCTAGAAGGTGGACGGTTCTCGGGTTAGGAGGCTTGGGGACGATGAACGGATGTCGTTCATTTAATACACGCGCGGACGGACGGCTCAGATGGCATCGGACGAGGAGATGATACATGAACCGCGGGCCGCGTGGCGCTGAGTCAGAAGGCGGCGTCAAATGGGAGCGCGCCGCGTGTGCCTTCGGAGATGCTAAGGTTGACGCGGCGCCGACTCGGATAAATAGAAAATTAGGGGTTTTCGATTTATTTAAATACCGGAACTTCAAAAATCCATATCTTTGTGTAGAAAAATCCTAAAAATAAAATAAAAATACCCTCTTGCTCAGTGAACAGAGGAGAATAATGTGGAAAAAAAATTAATTAATTTTGTCCAGTATTTTATTTTTAATTAATTATTTACTCCCTGCATTGTTTTAATTCTCCATGCATTCATACAATTCACCATGGCATGAGACCATAGGGCTTTTGAAGCCTACGAACTTGTGAACATTCCTTGAATTTTCCAAGGTCGGAGGCCACCTACTGTGAAAAGTTATTGATTTTTCAAATGCATGTTGCTGTTTTGAGTATTTTAATTCCAAAAATTAGCATGTTGTGAAATAAATTCTAGGAAAATTTGGTGATGTTCCTTATGACCAGAGAACCCTAGAAAAAATAGGACTTGAGTTAATTCACTCAGATTAACCCTAATTGTCCTAAATACCCAAAATTGGACTTTAATTAATTAGAGTTAACTATAGATCAAATTGACTTGAAATCAATTCTCCACTGACCTTTAGGATCAGAGGAACCCACCATAAAAGTTTGAAGTCAATTGGACTTGGTTAGCCCTACTAAATGGGTTGATTAAGTCATTTAGTCATTTTAAACTTTAAAAATTCATAACTTTTAAAATACCTTTCAAAAATTCACCAAATTGGTTTTGGAGCCTCTCGATATCAGGGGAATTTAAGAAAATTAAAATTTCAATTTTCTAAAAAAGTTGATTTTCATCATTATTTTAATATTTTAATAATAAAAATAATAAAAATCACAAAAATAATAAAATTCACCAAAATGTTATATTTTGAAATATAATCACTTAGGAACAAACCCCATATTTTTCTCAGGTCTATTTAATGAGATATTAAATTTTAAAGCCCTAGGGTAATTTTAAAATTAAAAAAAATGTATTTTCTAGCATTTTCACTAAAATAATTATAATAAATCAAAGAAAAATCAGAAAATTGTAAAATTTGGTTCTCTGGAATCCTTGATATCAGAGAGAATTTTAAAAATTATAAAATTCATTTTTCAACTTATATTTTATTTTTAAATTAATTAATACTCCAGAACTTAAAATAATTCTAATAAATAAAATATGATTAAAAAATCACCAAAATTAGTCCAAGTGGTCCTCTGGTCATTAGGAATGTCCCATAATTTTCTTAAGGACAGAAACTTTTCCTTGGTCATATTATTAAATTTTCCTTGGAAATCCTTATTTTCCACCAAAAATAATTACATAAATAAATTAAATACAGAAAAATCACATTTTCTCCTCTAATGCCTTTATTGACATATGAGTGAAGTCACATAAAAATTTCAAATTCATTTGAGCTCAATTTAGTGAGTTATGAAATTATTAAGCTTGAAGGGCAAAATGGTAATTAAAATTTTAACCCTTAATTAAAACTTTAGGCTTAATAAAATGAAAGGGTAAAATATTTGATCTTATTCTGGTTTGGATGATTGAAATTTAAATAATTAAGGGGTAGAAACCTACTAAACAATTTAAAACAATTTTAATAAACCTTAATTAAATAATTAGTTAAATTTGGAAGAATAATAAAATTGGAATTGTTAAAATAGGGATATTATTAGGAAGAGATTTGTTCTTTAATTTAAAAATCCCTAAATTAATCATCCCAATAATATTTAATTCCTAATTAAAATGATAATCCAAGTTTAAGATTTAAAATGCTAAAAGACTTAATCATTAAATTAAATTAAAGTTAAATTATTTAAAACAAATCCCTTTAAAATTAAAAAAAAAATTAAATTAAAAATTATATTAAATTAAATTAAAAATTAAAAATTAAATAAAACTAAATTAAATTAAATCAAATTAAATTAAATTAAATTATATTAAATTAAATTATATTAAATTAAATTAAATTATATTAAATTAAATTATATTAAATTAAATTAAATTATATTAAATTAAATTAAATTAAATTAAATTAAATTAAATTAAATTAAATTGAAACTAAATTAAATCAAATTAAATTAAATTAAATTAAATTAAACTAAATCATATTACATTAAGTTAACTTAAGTTAAATTAAATTAAATAAAACCACATTAAATTAAATAAAGTTAAATTGAATTAAATATAACATCACCTAAGACATAAAGAAATTCAAAATAAATCTAAAATAACTTGAACAATATTCCAAACTTAAATCATTAATTTGAACTCAAATTTGAATCACAAATCATTAAATATCATTTTGCCATTAGGAGCTTTTACTATTATAACTCCTAAATGGAGTATCAAGCGAAATGACACTTCACTCATAAGGATGTTCAAACATCCTAGTTCACTGAGCAAGACAACAAAACTTAAACTCTCGGACGATTAATTCATTTGTGTAATTAAATTCATTTGGACTTAAAACAATCCTAGAAATATTGAAAAGATGTTTAAGATTCGTCTTAAGCACTTCCTCAATATGATATTTATAAGAACAATTGAACTTAGTTGTTCTTTGATGAAGAAAATCGTCCTCAAACTAAAATACAAGAACCTAGACGTCATAGGAAATGACTAGCTATAGGATTAGGAACTTGGTTGAAAACCATAACCTTTCCCTTAGCTTTACCTAGGAACTTACTTTAAATGCTTAAATATTCTAAGCGTGTTTTAAGTGCGGCTTGGGATGACGGGAAGACCCTCCAGGTACGCTTTTATTTTATTGCAATTTACTTTACTGAAATTTATTTAATCGCATCGCGCTTACCTTTCTTGCATGATAAACAACAGTTGCATGAAAACCTACACCTTTAGGACAGAAACCAAAACTGAAACCCATAACTAAATTAAAAGACACTACAAGATAAAATTCATCGCCACAACATTCAAAATATAAGACAACTCAAAATTTAATCACAAACAGAACAACAAAACTACAACTACAACTAAATTAAAACGTCTCATTGAATGATCGGGAATACCTTGGATGATGTAACCCACGTGTTGCTAACGGGATTTCCCAAGGTCCAAATGAAAGTGCGGAACTCATTTAGTTGAGTTTAGCAAATTCATCTAGACTAAGTGAATTCGATGAAAATAACGGTGCCGGGATGACGGAACCGTGGGATCTTAATCGGTTCCGTTTAATCAACTTTAAGACCTGTTTTAATTAAAATATTAAAGACACATGGAAATTAAGACTTTCTCTAAAATCAAACACTTCTCTCATCTCCTGATTTATGACTTCTACAACTAAACCTCTGCAACAACAAGGAGCTCGGAGCATGGTGGGCGGCACGGCCATCGTCATCAGCAAAACTCGAATCTACATCAGCAAAACTTTCCTTAGAATTAAATAACCAAGCCGTAGGACTTCGAGGTAGCTTGCCTAGTGCAACATAAATCCTCAACTCTTCGTTAGGCATTTGCATGATCATATCATGTAAATTAAGCCCTAACCGGTCTTAGGAATCCGAGGTAGTCGTCCGATACGACATAAACCCTCACATCTTCGAGGCTATTTGTATGATTTTTATCATACAAATATAAGTCCTAACTAATTAAAATTGGCAAGATCAAAATATTAAATAAACATTAGGACTTTCCTAAATTCAAACCAAACAATAGGATAGTCGGGAAATTACCAGAGTTCGCTTTGGATCTGTGATTTCTCCTACCCTTCTTCCTTTGGACTCCTAAAATAAAATGTTCCAAATTTGATCCATTCCCTATTGAAATTCCAAAATTCAATCCCTTGAAAACTTAAACTTTGAAATTCTTGAGAGCGGAACTACCGATTATTATCGAGAGTTTTCTTAGGTGATTTCCGTCACTTAAGATGTAATTAACTATAGGGGCTTGCCCTTATAGGGAACTTTAAGAACCCGGGTAATATAAACCATGTTTCTATATTAAACAGTGGAATTTGTCGGCTTATAAAATTGGTTCGCGTACCAAACGGATGTCACAAACCTTTCTAGTTTATTTAATCGAGCCCCATTATCAAGCAAGTGTGTCTATTCTTCGGGATAGATACACGGTTTGTGGTGCGGCGCTCGTTTATATAAACTATTCGGGATGTGAGGTCGAGTTTGATTTCATATTTTAAAATTTTCAAATTTAAAATTATTTTCAAAATCAAATACTACTTTTCAAATTAATTATTTAAATTAAATTAAAATTCGCCGACAATTTCTGTAGGCGACCCCCCCTTTTCAAAATAAAACACACAACCTAAAAATATGCCGACATGAGTCCATTTATGAATTCCGAGGAGCTCCGATCACGATAGAATTAGAACCATCAGACAACGAAGCAACTTCAGAAGAGCCAGTTGTTCCAATTCAAGGGGAGACACCGGCAGATTCAGCACCAGATGCAGAAGAAATAACTGAAGTCAACCTAAGAAGCGAAAAAGTTCTACCCCCGAGAATGGGTCCAAAGGATAAAGGAAAGCAGGTGGTTGCTTAGGAAGAGTCAACCCCAGCAGAGGAACTGCCCATTCGGGAAGAAACTTAGGAACATGGTAATAGAGTGGACTATAACGTGCTAGCCCATCTTAGGAAGCTACCAGCCAAACTAAGCATATATGACGCTCTGATCCTGTCAAAGGAGATGAGGGAGACTCTGATCAAGGATTTACTTGATCCAGAGATTTTTTAGCCCAAATGGCGGTAATTCCTTTGACGACGTTTGCTCGTTAAGAGAACAGCGAGGTGTTACCTTCACAGACAATGATCTATTACTGGGAATAGCTGATCACAATCGACCGTTATACATTTCAGTCACAATTGAAAAGTTTACGCTCTCCAGAGTGTTGGTTAATCCGGGAGCATCAATCAACATAATGAATCTTCGGAGGCTAGCATATTTGGAAATTGATGCTCGCGAGTTTGAAGTAGACAAGATGCTATTAAGAGGCTTCAATCAAAAAGAAGAAAGAGCTCTTGGATCGATAACACTACTAATGAAGACCTGTGATTTAGCAAAGACAACCGCAAAATTCCACATAATTGATTCTGAGACATCGTTCAATGCTCTACTGGGTCGGCCATGGATCCAAGAAAACCGGATGGTACCGTCGTCTCCGCACCAAGTGCATAAAGTATTACGAAGGAGGGGAACAGAGGCATCAAAGGTGATTTGCAACCGTTCTCCGTGCATGAAATTGGAATTCATGAAGATGCGGCCTACTACGCGCCTCCGAAGAAAACAATCTTTTCCAGAAATACTATACCAAATGAAGCAAAAGAAATTCGAGACGATGAAGAACCTGAAGTTCTAGTCCAACAGTTACTCACCACTCCCTCACGGCGAGATAGTGCCCGGTAAGGCAGGAATCAGACTGATCTTTATAACACCGGAGTGGGGGATGTTAAGATACTCCTACCACTCAACAAAACCGTGTACAAACAACGAGGCAGAATACGAAGCCCTTATAACCGAATTGGAATTAACCATTCAGATGAGAATAACGGACATCAACATCTACGGAGATTCTCACTTGATCATTCAACAGGTCGCCGGACAGTACATAATTTTAAAGCCAAGACTCGAGCAGTACTTTCAGTATGCCATGAAACTGTTGGAGCAAATTCCAACGTAACATTCTACAAGATTCCCAGGAGAGAAAATGGTCTCGCAGATGCGCTAGCCCGCCTTGCAAAGGAATTTGCCTGCTTGTAGGATGAGTCAGTTGAAGTGTCAGTTCAAGGACGACAGGTCCTATCACAACTCGACATGGATACAATGCATAAATCAGCAGAAAAAGCAGAAGAAACAATTGCAACAGTGACAGAAAATACAAAAGATTGGCGGCAGCCATTAATAGACTACTTGCAGACAGGAAACCTGCTCGACGATAAGTCGTTAGCCCAACAAATCAAGAAAAGAACTCTATCTTACGCATTAATTAACAATACGTTATACGAAGGTCTTTTGACTCAGATGTGGCTAAGATGCCTGAGCGGGTCTGAGGCTCGTGAAATCGTTAAAGAAGTACATTCAGGACTTTGTGGCGCTCATCAGTCGGGTTCGAAAATGAAAATGAAGATTAAAAGACTAGGGTACTACTGGCCCTCAATGATGACCGACTGTATGAAAATTGCCAAAATTTGTCACCAATGCCAAGTGCATGGAGTGGTTCTACATCAACCTCCAAATGTGCTACATCCGACAATCGCATCGTGACCATTTGAGTGTTGGGGCACAGATATAGCGGGTCCGATAGAACCGCCTTCTTCAAGAGGACATCGCTTCATTCTTGCAGCTACAGACTACTTTTCTAAATGGGCAGAAGCTATACCACTAAGAGAAGTGAAGACACACCACGTGCTACAGTTTTTCAAGAACCAAGTCGTCTACTGTTTTGGGGTACCGCGTAGGATCATTTCAGATAATGGGTCTGCATTTAAAAGTACAAAGATCAACAATTTTGTCAGAAGACACGGGATCGATTGGTGATACTCAACGATCTACTACCCAAGAGCAAACGGCTTGGCCGAGGCTTTTATTAAAACTCTCGTTCAAATTTTAAAGAAAACTTTGGACGACAATAAGAGAAATTTGCACGAGAAGTTGTTAGAAGCCTTATGGGCCTACAAGACGACTTTTAGGACTCCTACTCAGTCTACGCCTTACGCTTTAGTGTACGGGTCCGAGGCCGTCTTGCCCCTGGAAGTTCAGCTTCTTTCACTCCGAATTATAGTTGCAGAAAAAATCACTACAGAAGAAAATGCTAGACTACGACTGGAGGAATTGGAAGGCTTGGAAGGGAAAAGACTTTCCGCGCAGCAGAATTTGGAACTGTATCAAGCCAAGATGATCCAGGCCCATGATAAACTGGTCCGCCCAAGAACTTTCAAAGTCGGTGACTTAGTTTTGGTTCTCAGAAGACCTATCCTTGCACACCGCAAGATAGGAGATATGTTTGAACCAACATGGGAAGGGCCGTTCGTGGTCGAGACAGTCTACTCAGGAGGTTCCTACCAACTGGTGAATTACCGTGGAGAACGACCCATGCTTCCAATCAATGGACGGTATTTAAAGAAATATTACGCAACCTGATGTTTCGAAGGGTGGCCTCTAAAGTAGAATCTTATCCCTAGAAACACGGGTGAGGTAATCACTTTATGAATGGGTCTGAACCCAAAACAAAATAAAATGGATAATAAAGAAATCTCATCAACAAAAATGTTAAAAAGAAAACATGAGAAATCATAATAATAAAATGTCAATCTTTCCTTTTAAATCTGTTCCTTCCTGATTTTTTTTCTCATCTCTTCATACTTCCTTTAAATTTAAAAAGAAGTGAATAAGAATTTTTAAGTGTTTTTCTTATTGTTCTTGTTCTTAGTACAGCCCCTGATCCTTTCCTTGTTTTCTTCGCAGGGAAATGTCAAACGGGCGGTTGGTTCTAAACTTTAGAAATGGCGTGAGTCTAGCACTTGATGAAAAGAGGGTGAGGGATGGAGCAGTGATAGAGATTGACTCAGACTTCACACTAGCCAGCTTACAATACAAAGAAAATGATTGGATCCCAGTTGATCGAGAAGAACTTCACAGCCAAACAGTGATGAAAATGGGTGGCCCGAGCCACCAATCCAGCAACAAGAAAAGAAAAGCAAACGCCGCACATGCAACCAGAGAAGATAGGAAAATTAAGTCCATGGTTGCCATAGCAGAGGGTAGGCTTGTCAGCGCCGCACCCGCAGAAATTCAAGGGGTAAGGAGAGCTACTCTCACTGCTACCCAGCGAAGAAATAAGAATCGTCGCATTCGCAAAATGTTGACCAAGTTAGCAGAAGATCAATATGAACAGACAGTGGATATTGTTAGTGTAAATGCTCCAAGGAGACCAGTTCATCAGGAACCAGAAAGAAGAAAGTCAACTCCAAGAAGGTCGGAATAAATGAAAGAAATACCAAGAAAAGCAGAAATAGAGTCGGTACCTCGACGCTGAGCATATGTACCGGATCCGAAGAGTCTTGTTGCGAAAGCAACCCCGGAGGATGTCCCTACAGAGACTATCTCCGAGGAGCTGAGACATGCAAAATAACGTGCTGGGGTTGAGCCATACATCCCGCAGTATGTTACTAGACACCGAGGACTTCAGATAATCCCGGAATACGAGCTAGAGAAAATGCAGCTAGTCGAGAAGAAAACCTTTGAATACTTTGAAAGAATTGGAAACAAGAGATTCAACATCTTGGAAGGCCTCGAGCTGCATACAGATGTTTTCTCAGACTATGAGCAACAATAAATTGTGGACTGCATCCTTGAATTGCAAAAAATGGGTTGAGCTGGCCGCCTAAGAGAAAAGACATATTCAGAGCCCCGAAGATGGATGCCGGGAAAAGGAAGAGTTACAATCCAATGCGGATGTTGCTACAATTTTGCCACAGACAGAAAAGGATATCCACCACGGATACTCCTTCGCGGTGAGGTGGATCCAATGCCAGGAGTCATTAAGAGAATGGTGAAAAGGATGATAACATGGAGGGTACTGCCTGTAGATTGCATACCCAACAGCTGCGTTATCAACATCTACAAGGAAGGCGACTGCATACCGCCGCATATAGACCATCATGACTTTGTTAGACCATTCCGCACGTTGTCATTCCTCACCAAGTGCAACATCATGTTCGGATCCGACCTCCGGATTGCAAGCCCCGGTGAGTTCCAAGGGCCGGTGGAGATACCACTACCGGTAGGTTCCGTCCCGGTGTTAAAAGGAAACAGAAGCGTACGTTGCGAAGCATTGCATTCCAGAGTGCCCGTGGAGCGGATCTCGCTACTTTTAGAAGAATGGATGACGTAAAAATGCCTTACCACTTTCAACCGCATCCGGAACCGGAGAGTCTCCGGCCCTACGAGTCGTGAGTTACATGGGAAATAAGACACCTCCAATGCACATCCATGAGGCATTCCCGCCAAGAATGGCTTGGAAGGTGATGTTATTACCCATGTTTCTTACTATTCGTACATAGATGTTTGACGTACGCTTTGGATGGATCAACAAGAAGTTTACACAAATCCGTTTTGGATTCACATGGATTGTATGAGACATTAAATTTCCGAGGAAAATGTCATCATGACTAAATCAAGCTGTATGATGTACTTTCAGCAAGTTGGAATGAAAATGACTACGTCATATTTTGCCTTCACCTCTTTTTGTACAAATTGACTGGGAAATGCCATTAGAGATAAATGAACTTTGAACGAAGAACAGAAAAGAAAAGAAAATAAATGAGAATTTTTCCTAAAAATCTAAATATTAAAATGAACATCAAATTTACATGAACATTAAATAAAAAACAAAAAAAATGGGATCCTTAAAGAACAAACAAAATGAATCTAAATCTCAAATTGAATTCCGATCTGAATCCTCTGATTCGAACCTTTCAGTTCTTCTCTCAATCAAAATCTATTTGAAACTCTTTTGAAATTTGAATATTTTCCTCGACTTATTGCTAAGTCAAGTCTTTTCAACTTGGGTACCCTTACCAGCCTCCTTTCAATTCTCTTTCTTCTGTGTCTTAGAGGATCGACTAATTCTATTGACACGGAGCCACAAACTTTGTTCGATTTGGTTCTGATGACATGAGACTGGGTCCCTCTTCATACAGATAAATCTTTGAGATTGGAACTAGTTTCTATTTCTCAACTTCCGAGACTGGTACCTAAATTCCAGTTCTCTTCCTTCGAGGCCAGTACCTAAATTTCGACTCTTATTCGAGATTGATACCTAAATTTTGATTCTCTTTCAAGGTTGATACCTAAATTTCAATCCTCTAAATTCCGAGACTGGTACCTAAATTCCAGTTCTCTTCCTTCGAGGTCGGCACCTAAATTCCGACTTTCATTCGAGATCGATACCTAAATTTCGATTCTCTTTCGAGGTTGATACCTAAATTTCAATCCTCTAAATTCTGAGACTAATTCCTCTAAATTTCGAGACTGTTACCTAAATTCCAGTTCTCTTCCTTCGAGGTCGGTACCTAAATTCCGACTCTCATTCGAGATCGATACCTAAATTTCGATTCTCTTTCGAGGTTGATACCTAAATTTCAATCCTCTAAATTCTGAGACTGGTACCTAAATTCCAGTTCTCTCCTTTGGGAGGTCGGTACCTAAATTCCGACTCTCTTTTTGAGATCGATACCTAAATTTCGATTCTCTTTCGAATATATACCTAAATTTCAATTCTAAATTTCTGAGACTGGTACCTAAATTCCAGTTGTCTTCCTTCGAGGTCGGCACCAAAATTCCGACTCTCATTCGAGATCGATACTTAAATTTCGATTCTCTTTCGAATTGATACCTAAATTTCAATTCTAAATTCCGAGACTGGTACCTAAATTCCAGTTCTCTTCCTTCGAGGTCGTTACCTAAATTCCTACTCTCATTCGAGGTCGATACCTAAATTTTGATTCTCTTTCGAATTGATACCAAAAATTCAATTCTAAACTTTCGAGACTAGTACCTAAATTCTAGTTCTCATTCCGAGATCAGTACCTAAATTCTGATTCTCATCCTTGTCGAGGTCGATACCTAAATTTCAACTCTCTTCCGAGACTAGTACCTAAATTCCAGTTCTCATTTCGAGACTAGTACCTAAATTCTAGTTCTCATTCCGAGATCAGTACCTAAATTCTGATTCTCATTCTTTTCGAGGTCGATACCTAAATTTCGACTCTCTTTCGAGATTGATACTTAAATTTCAATTCTCATCCCTTTCGAGATCAGCACCTAAATTCCGATTCTCATTCTTTTTCCGTCGATACTCAAACTCTGATTCTCACTCTGAGGCTGGTACCTAAATTCCAGTTCTCTTCGCAATCCCGAGGTTGAAACCCAGGTTTCAATTCTCATTTCGAATAAAAATTTCAAATTCAAAATTTCCTTAAATCGATTTCAAATCAAACTTCAAATCAAAACCCAAACTCACACATTGAAACATGAAATTTAAAAAAGTAAACTAAAATCTAAATCGAATTCTTCAGATCTTGCGATTTGTAGTTCACCTCCTTCTCCATTCCCAGCCGAGAGTTCGAGAATCTCCGCTTTTGGAAATATACTCGATACTCCTCAGCCAGAATTCTTCTACTTCGTCCTAAGTTTGTCACTTGGACATCCGTGTTGGTTTTGTTGATCTCTTCGGTCAACGCCAATACACGCGGTGTTCTTGGTTAGCACACCACACCTATCGGGGTCCATTTGTTGACCTCATATTTGATGAGGTCTTTTGCTTCTCTCTTTAGTACTTAGGATCTAGCCTTAGGCTTTTCCTTTGACTAATCTTAGAAGACTAGAAGTGGAACCCAACCTTTAGAAATTCAAACACCTCTTGACTCCCTGTAAACTCCACAAGCTTGATTGTAGACCCCTAATCACCTAGAGGGTTGAAATCAAATATGGAGGTTTAAAGGATGAGTTCCCTATAGGACTTTTTCGCCTTAGGAATACCCATGGTGGCCTGGTCTGGTGAGGGTTGACTTGCACATACACTACACTCTCACACATATTCCAAGTCCTAAATCCACACTCCCACCCAACTTGACTTCCTGACTCATGTAGGTAATTCATATGGATGGTCCTTAACCCCTAAGCCCCTGGTTAAGAGGGTTAGGAACAACATAGTGAATGCCTCAGATGAGTACTTTCATGGCTCATATGGGCTTAATATGGTTTCATGGCTCAACCAAAGTGATTCCATTATACTCAAATTTGATCAATCTTCATTTTCCCAAAATTTCAATTTTTGACCCCGGGGCCCTACACCCACTAAACCTACCAAATGCCTTTGGAACTACGCAGAAATTGCAAAATCACCTAAATTACCCAAAATTCCTCAAAATCAATCCTAAACACTTCACACCATTCAAATTGACCTTTTTTGGCCAAAAATACCAAAAATCCCAAAAGTACCCCCAATACCCTCCAAATACCCAAAATGCCCTTCTTAGCCAAAAATTCCATAAATTCCAAAAATTCCCAAAAAATTTCAGAAAATCCCAAATATTCCCAATTTCATTTTATTCAACTACACCATGGGCCAATTTTGCCAATTTACCCCACTTTTACCAAAAACCCCCAATTTGACCGATTTTTAACCCAAGTGAACCCAATGTCAAACCAAACCACCCCAATTTACCCCAATTCTGGTCCAATTCAATTCTAAACTTCAATTCAACATCCCCAACACCAATTTAGACCAAATCCAAGTCCAATTTGATTGACATTTGAGCCCAATTTCAATTTGAAGCCTAAGGCCCAATTTTGGCCCATGACCTAAACCTAGCTCAAACCCATCCAATTCAACTCCAATTGGCCCCAAATCTTTTCTAAGGCCTTCCTAACATCCCCATAAACAAAACACTAACTTGATTTGCCCAAAATTTGAACCTAAACCTAACCCAAAACCAAAATCCCTTAAATTGACCTAAGCCCAAACAAAACCCAAATGGGCCCAAATCCCAAAATTAGAGCCCAACCAAAGTTGAAAACTCTTTGTGACACTCCCATGAACATTTCTCAACATTAATTTTACATCAAATCCAACATTAGCCCAACCTTAGCCCAAGCTAGCCCAATTTGACCCACTTTGGCCCCTTTAACTAAAAAGCCCAAATTCAACCCAATTCTACTCCAAATAAACATCCCTAAACCAATTGCAACATTTATTTGGCACAATCCTTTAAAAAATTTTCATCCCAAATTTATTTTAAATCCAAAAGCCCACTTCCTTAAACCACTTTAAAAACCCACCCAAGACCATTTCAAAAGCCCAAGTTTTCAATCCAAAACCCACATGACATTTTCATTTGTCATCCATTTAATCAAAATTATTCCCTAAGTTTATATTCCATCATCAAATGATTCCAAATCAAGCCTCATGCCAAAATAACCTTAAATCTCAAAAATCCCAAAATCCCTTTCTCATGCAAGTAAGCCAAGCCATTCCCAAGCCATGAACAAGCTTTGAAGCCATGCACAAGCCACATGAAGCCATGGGAATCACTTTACACATCATCATACCATTAATTGCAAAAGGAGGAGCCTCTTTTAAACTCTCTTAAAAAAGTTTTAACCCTTTTAATGCTTCACCTTAATCCATGATTAATCCAAATATTCATGGATGGAGACTTCACTACCCTTTCCTAGCTGATCCAACTGATTTCTCTCAGCTCAAAGTCAAGCCTTGGGGAGGAGCACCTAGCCTAAACCATGCCTTGGACCAAATCAACCCAAAATGAGCCCCTTCCCCATTTCATTTTGAATCAAGTTCTTTAAACATGGTATTAGCCAATTGAGTTCACTAAACCCAAGCACTGACCTCTCTGACCCTGAGAGTGACCCATGCCTGGCCGGCCAGCCACCACAGCCGCCGGAAACCACCAGGCCGAGAGGCTTAATTTGAATAAAAAATTCAATTTGAATTAGCTGAGCTGTCCCAACCCCAATGGCCACTAGAGCTGTTCTTCTCCTCCCCTGAGCAGCCGATCCCAGCCTTCAAACCCCCCTAGGAAGCCCTCTAGCCATGGCTATTTAAACACCACCACCTCTCGACCAAAAGAGGAGATGAACCGGACCTTAAGGAAACTCTGCCAAAATTGCTCCAGGACCTTCTCCTAACCAAGAGCAGTTGATCCCCAGTGTTCCTTTACCCTAATCCCCATTAACAGAGCTCAATTTCTGAGTTGCAAATCTACCCAAAAAATAGGACACTTCACCACAGTGAGCCAATCTCCAAATTGATTGGTCTTACACCTTCACCAGACCAAGAGGAGAAGTTCCCCAACAAAAGCCCCCTCACTGTGCCGACCATTGCTTCTAGCCTCCAAGCTTTGTGATCGGGCTTGGTCACTTTCATACCTAGACAATTCCCGAAGCCGGAGACTTCATCCGGAGCTTGTCCGGACTCAATCGAAGGTGACACAACTCTCAGATCGAAGCTTTACTTCTCTGAGCAAAGGTATGAACTCACTCTTCCTCCCGAGCTTCCAGCGATTCTCCATTTTGTTTAAGTTAATTTCATATCCTATAAACCATATGGATGTGTTCGTCTCTTCAAGACGAATCCATAGAGCATAAGAACACAAAAATCCATCGAGAATCGAGTGAGATCTTAGGGTTTTAGTGTGGACGGTCACGGGTGCACACCAGTCGTAGACGATGACCGGGAGCCGTTGGATCGCGCGTGTATCGAGCGGACGGTTCAGATTGCGCCGGATCAGGGAATGTTACGTGAACTGCGAGCCCCTGGAGCGCTGAGTCAGTTGGCGGCGTCGAATGGGAATGCGCCGCGTGGTCTTTCGAAGCTGCCGATGTTGCGCTAGCGCCGAGTCGGATAATTAGATAAATAGGGTATTTTTGAATTATTTAAATGCTCAGAACTTCAAAAATCCATATCTTTGCATAGAAAAATCACAAAAATAAAATAAAAATACTCTCTTGCTCAGTGAACAGAGGAGAATAATGTGGATAAGAAATTAAGTTAATTGGATGAGTATTTTATTTTTAATAATTTATTTACTATTTTCAGTATTTTGATTCTCCATTTGCATAGCTAATTCACCATGGCATGAGACCATAGGGCTTTTGAAGCCTCTAATCTTGGGAACATTCCCTGAATTTTTCAAGGTCATAGACTATCTCTATGAAGAGTTATTGATTTTTCAAGTTCATGTCACTATTTTAGGTATTTTAATTCCAATAATTAGCATGTTGTAAAATAAACTCTAGGAAGATTTGGTGATGCTTCTTAGGACCAGAGGACCCTATGAAAAATATATTTTGAGTTAATTCATTCATAATAACTTTAATTGACCTAAACCTCTAAAATTAAATTTGAATTAATTAGGGTTAAGCACACATCAAATTGACTTGAAAATAATTCTCCACTGATCTTTAGGATTAGAGAGACCTCACATAAAAATTTGAAATCAATTGGACTTGATTAACCCCACCAAATGGGTTGATTAAGCCTCATAAGAAAAGTGGAACTTTAAAAATTCATAACTCCAAAAATACTTTTCAAAAATTCACAAAATTGGTTTTGGAGCTTCTCTGATATCAGGGAAGTTCAGGAAAATTAAAATTGTAATTTTCTAAAAAAGTTGATTTTTCACAATATTTTAATATTTTAATAATTAAAAAATAATAAAAATAAAAAAATATATTAAAAATCATAAAAATGTCACATTTTGACTCCTAATCACTTAGGAACAAACCAAATATTTTTCCTAAGTCTCTAGGATAAGATATTGAATTTTAAAAGCTTAATATAATTTTTAATATTAAAAAAAATGAATTTTCAACCTTTTTCACTAAAATAATTCTAATAAATCAAATAAAAATCAGAAAATTATAAAATTTATTTCTCTGGACTCCATGAGGTCAGAGGAATTTACGAAAAATAAAAAAATCCAATTTTCAACTTTTATTTTATTTTAAAATTAATTAATACTCTAAAACTCAAAATAATTATAATAAATAAAATATAATTAAAAAAATCAAACAAATTGGTCCAAGTGGTTCTCTGGTCATTAGAAACATCCCATAATTTTCTTAAGGACAGAAACCTTTCCTTGGTTATGTTGTTGAATTTCCTTTGAAAACCCTTATTTTCTACTAAAAATAATTACATAAATAAATTAAATTCAGAAAAATCACATTTTCTCCTCTAATGTCTTAATTGACATATGAGTGAAGTGAAATAAAAATTTTAAATTCATTTGAGCTCAATTTAGTGAGTTATGAAATAAATAAGCTTAAAATGGCATAAAGGTAATTAAAAAATTTTAACTCTTAATTAAAACTTTAGGTTTAATCAAAAATGGGAGGGGGTTTCTCTTGGATGATTGAAACTTAAGGAAATTAAAAGGGTAGAAACCCATTAAACACTTTGAAAATATCAAAATGAAACTTTAATTAATTAAATAATTTAAATTTTGGAAAGAATATATTTAAAATTTGGATTATTAAAAATAGGTATATTATTAAGAGGATATTTATTCTTTAATTTAAAAATCCCTAAATAAGTCACTTTAACAATATTTAATTCTTAATTAAAATGATAATCCAAATGAACAACTAAAATTAAAATTAAATTAAGATTAAAATTAAAATTAAAATTAAAATAAATTAAAATTAAAATTAAATTGAAATTAAAATTAAATTAAAATTAAATTAAAAAATTAAAATTAAATTAAAAATTAAAGTTAAATTAAAATTAAAATTAAAATCAAAATTAAAGCTCGAATTAAATTAAAATTAAAATTAAAATTAAAATTAAAATTAAAATTAAAATTAAATTAAAATTAAATTGAAATTAAAATTAAAATTAAATTAAAATTAAAATTAAAATTAAATCAAAATTAAATTAAATTAAATTAAAATTAAATTAAATTAAACTAAAGTTAAACTAAATTAAAATTAAAATTAAATTAAAGTTAAATTAAGTTATATTAAAATTAAATTGAATTAAATTAAATCAAATTAAATTAAATTAAATTAAATTAAAATCATTTAACAACAAACTTAATTGAAATAAAAAAGAATTAAATCTAAAATAATTTGGGCACTATTCCAAGCTTAAAATTATTAATTAAAACCCCATAATTAAGTTAAAACACTTTAAATCATTAACTCAAATTTTAAATGATTAAAATCCTCGATAAACCAACTTGCCCCTAAAGGCTTTGATTATTATAACTATTAAATAGAGTATTAAGTGAGATGTCACTTCATTCATCGGGTAACCAAATACCTGATTTCACTGAGCAAGAGATAAAGTTTAACTAAAACTTCTGGATGATCAATTCACCAGTGCAATGAAATTCATCTGGACTCAAAATAATCCCAGAAATATTGAAAAGATGTTTAGGACTCGTCCTAAGCACTTACTCAATACGACGGGATGTTTTAGAAGAACAAGTGAATTTAATTGTTCTTTGATGAAGAAAATCATCCTTAAACCAAACCAACGACCTAGACGTCATAGGAAATGACTAGTTATAGGATTAGGATTCTGGTAGACAACCAAAACCCTTCCCTTAGCTTTACCTAGGTATCTGTTGAAATATTTAAATGCCTTAACATGTGTTTTAAGTGCAGCTTGGGATAACGGGAAGACCCTCCAGGTACGCTTTTATGTTATTGCAATTTACTTTATTGCAATTTACTTATATGCACTGTACTTTACTTTTCTTGCATGTTAAATAAGACTGTTGCATGAAAACCAAAACCTTTAGGATAGTCCCTAAACTGAAACCAAAACTAAATTAAAAGTCATTACAAGATAAAATTCACCGCCACAACACTGCAAAATATAAAACAACTTAAAATTTAATCATAAACAGAACAACGAAACTACAATTGCAACTAAATTAAAACGTCTCGTTGAATAATCGGGAATACCTCAGATGATGTAACCCACGTGTTGCTAACGGGATTTCCCACGGTCTAAATGAAAGTGTGGAACTCATTCAGTTGAGTTTAGCAAATTTATCTGAACTAAGTGAATTTGATGAAAATAACGGTGCCGGGATGACGGAACCGTGGGATCTTAATCGATTCTGTTTAAACAAATTTAAGATTTGTTTTAATTAAAACACTAAAAGACATTTCAACTTTAAGATTTCTAAACCAGAACACTTTTCTCATCTCCTGATTTATGATTTCTAAAACTAAACCTCTGCAACAACAAGGAGCTTGGAGCATAGTGGGCAGCACGACCATCGTCATCAGCAAAACTCGAATCTACTTCAGCAAAATCTTTCCTAGTTTTAAATAACAAAGCCATAGGACTTCGAGGTAGTTTGCCTAGTGCAACATAAATCCTCAACTCTTTATTAGGCATTTGTATAATCATGTTATGCAAATTAAGCCCTAACCGGTCTTAGGATTCCGAGGTAGTCGTTCGGTACGACATAAACCCTCACATCTTCAAGGCTATTTGTATGATCATGTCATGCAAGCATAAGTCCTAATTAATTAAAATTGGTAAGATTGAAACATTAAGTAAATTCCCAAATCTAAGCCAAACAATAGGATAGTTTGGGAAGTTGCGAAGATTCTTCTTGGATCCTCAACTTCTCCTACTTTTCTTCCTTTGAACTCCTGAAATGAACTGTTCCAAATTTGATCCATTCCCTATTGAAATTCCAAAATTCAATCCTTTGAAAACCTTAAACTTTGAAATTCTTGAGAGCAAAACCACTGATCATTATCGAGAGTTTTCTTAAATGATTCCCGTCATTTAAGATGTAATTAACTATAGGGGCTTACCCTTTTAGGGAACCTTAAGAACCCAGGTAATATAAACCCTGCTTAATTCCTTTATATTAAGCAGGGGAACTTATCGGCTTATAAAATTGGTTCGCAGACCAAACGGATGTCACAAATCTTCTAGTTTATTTAATCAAGCCCCATCATCAAGTAGTGTGTCTATTCTCCGGGATAGATACACAGCTTGTGATGTGGCGCTCATTTATATAAACTATCTGGGATGTGAGATCAGTTTGATTTCAAATCTTAAAATTTTCAAATTTAAAATTATTTTCAAAATCAAATACTACTTTCTAAATTATATATATATATATATATATTTAAATTAAAATTTCAAACCTAAAAAATTAGCCTACAATTTCTGTAGGCGACCCCTTTTTAAAATACAACACAAACCTAAAAATATGCCGACACAGTACTTAATTTTTCATTAGCTTCATACAGTTGAGATTCAGCACAAATACCTAACTCCACTTTTATCTCCTTAGCTTTAACAAGGTTTTTAGCTTTGATGATGCTTTCAGTCAGATTACCAAAAACATTCCAGTTCCAATTTTTAAAGCCTTAGCCAATACTTTTTGAGATTGCCAAAGTTGTACCATAGGATCAGCCTTTGAAAAAACCTGAGGACAGACCCAATTGTCCTCAATCACTTTTTGGAAAGAAGGATGAGTAGACCACACATTTAAGTATCTGAAAGATTTATTCCTAACAGCAGGCATTATAGAAAAGATAGCTAGCAGAGGGGCATGATCAGAACCAATTCTAGCAAGATGCTGCACCTTGGATATGGGGAACATATCTAACCAAGCCTGATTAGCTAATAGCCTATCAAGCCTTTCATAAATATTACCTCTCTTCCAAGTGAAAGGAGACCCTTCAAATCCAAGATCAAATAGATTAGCTTCTCTAATATGATTGGAGAAATTGAGCATATCCTGTAACTTTGGAGCTCTACCACCCTTCTTCTCACTAGGATGAGTAATAGAATTAAAATCTCCCCCAACAAGCCAACCTTGATCAACATTCTGCCCAATAATGTGCAAATGATTCCATAGCTCCTTTTTATCATTGATGGAAGAAGCAGCATAAATAAATGTAGCAAAACCACTGAAATGCTCCAGCTCAAAATGAAAATGCAGAAATTGAGAATGATCTAGAATTATATCAATTTTTAACTCTTTCCTACGAATAACCAAATCTTGTTGGAAGAGTTAGAAATAAAGTTGAAACCTTTGAATTTATTGGTGAATCTACCAAGATTAGATTTCACCAAGGGTTCAAGTAAAACAACCACCCAAAATTTATGAATCCTGTTCAAACTCATTAATCTATTAAGGGAGCCAGAATTTGCCACTCCCCTAATATTCCAGCAGATGAATTTAATCATTAGGCATGACTCTTCCCCCTCTAGTCAATCTTGAGAAGGAAGGAGTAGATGCACTTGAAGGTATGATATTAGCATCAGAAAAATGTTTCAATTCCAAAGATTTTTTCTTTTTACTTTTCTGCACTACCTAATCACTTTGCAATTCTTTATTTATAAGCAATTGTGCTCGATAGTTACTTCAGCATCGATTTGATCCTTATGCTGAAAAATAGGATAATTGGTATTCTGATGTAATGCTTCCCCAGCCATATGTGTAGCATTCTTATTAGAATCAGTTGAATTTTCAGAAACAGGAGCAGTAGATAAACCCATAGAATCTTTACCAAAATCCACAGCAGCTTTTTGTGGCTCAAGAGCAGGATCAATCACAATATGAGTCAATAAAACATCAGAGTTACCAGGCATATTGTCATCCAAAGCAGTTTCAGTGGAAGGTATAGTATCGAGTAACCAATTCAGATGATCGTAGAATTTTGGACAAGAATAAAATTCCCCACAACATTGTTGTCATCGAAATAATAAAAGTTTGCTCATTACCTCCAACAAGTAGTAGTATCTAGATCATTAACAATCGATTTCCCTTCACAAGCATCACTATTTAAGTTATCAGCTTTACTTTTAATAGGTCTAAGATTAGGCTGAAGTCTGTAACAAAGATCCTTGGAATGCCCAAACATTTGACAATGATGGCAGTACACAGGTCTTTGTTCCATCACAATAGGTTGCCAATACCCATTATGTGGAGAGCCTAGCCAAATCTCATCGATATCAGGAAGTGTGATGTCTCTTTCCACAAGAATTCTAGCCAAAGAAGGCCTAGACAAATTGAAGGTGGACATATCCAATTTCAGTGGTTTTCCAATTGTAGTCCCAATGGCATAAATAACTTGGTGGTTGAAGAAGTGCAGTTTCAGATTAGGCAATCTATACCAAATGGGAACAATTGGAGCCTCTTGATTAGGATCAAAATCTGGAGACCATTTCAGGATCTTCATATATTTTCCCTCTATCACTAAAACCTTCTTTGAGAATAAGTTGGCATAAGCTTCTTCTTTAGATAAATGTATCATTATATGCCTCCCATCAAAAAGTCCAACCTTCCAATTACCCATTAATTTGAAATCTTCAAAACATTTTCTAATAAAATCCATCTTTAGATGTCCATATTGGAATTTACCAATCAATGTAAACTTATGAAGATCAAACAAAGAGGACAGCTCATTATCAGAGAATATGAGGGCAGGTTTACCCCCTTTCTTGACCACCCCCTTTATTGACCACCTGCTTAATGAAAGGGCAGTCACCCTTTCCAGCCGCAGAATTATGATAAATTTGAGGGAAGATAAGTTTATCATGATGATTCCCCAAACCATTCCCAACAACTTCAAGGAAAGAAGCCTTCACAGGAGGAGCAACCATCAGAAAATGATCAAGAAAAGATCAAGAACTCCCAAAAAAGAAAAACACAGTAACACCCCAAGATTCACCAGAAATCCATGGACCATAATTCAACTAGAATTTTAAAACAATCAAAACCCGAAAATCACCAGAACCAATGAAGGAAGAACTGTTAGATCTCCAAAAAAGGAATCCAACATAACCAGAATTGAAAAATAAAGCCCGAGAAACAGAAGACAAGAAGAAGAAGATTTTGAAATTAAAAGAAATAATTTCAAACCAAAGAAATAGCAAGGATCAAACAATCAAAACTCAACAGAACTGAAAGAAAACGAAGAACACCTCAAGAATCCTTCCTAAAAATCT
>CM040434.1:467500-477500 GCA_022702705.1 Papilionanthe hookeriana x Papilionanthe teres | reverse complement strand
TTTTTTAAGTATAGTATATTATTTATAAATATAATTTAATTATAAAAATATTTAATAGTTAAATAAATTATAAATAAATAAATAAATATATGTATATATAAATATAAATATATTTATATATATACATATATATGTATATATAAATTTTAATAATATTATTTTTTTAATTTAAATATTTTAAGTATAGTATATTATTTTTAAATATAATTTAATTATAAAAATATTTAATAGTTAACAAAATTATAAAGAACTTATTGGACCAAAATTGACTTATTGGGTCAATAATTGGTCATTAATTTAAAAAATTGACTATCTTAGTCTTTAGGTCAAAAATTAATTATTTTGACAAAAATTAAATTTTTGGTCAAAAGTTGAGCCATTGGGTCAACAGGGAGGTCATTATGTCAAAAGTTGACCATTTTGACTAAAATTAACTTTTTTTGTCGAAAGTTGACATATTTTGGTCAAAAGTTGACTTATTGGTCAAAAATTGACTTATAATTTGACTAAAGTTGACTTTTTGGTCAAAAGTTGACTTATTGGGTCAATTGGTGGTCATTCAAGAAAAATTGACTATTTCGACCAAAATTGACTATTTGGTTAAAAGTTGACCTATTGGGTCAATGGGTTTGTCATTGGGTTAAGGATTGAATATTTTGACCAAAGTTGACTTTTTGGTCAGAGATTAACTTATTGAGTGAATAATTGGTCATTAGATATAAAATTAACTATTTTGATCAAAATTTACATTTTGGTCAAAAACCGACCTATTGGGTCAATGGGTTGGTCTTTGGGTCAATGGGGTGGTCATTGGGTCAGAAATTGGCCATTTTGACCAAAGATTACTTTTTGGTCAAAAGTTGACCTATTTTGACCAAAATTGAATTTTTTTGTCAAAAGTTAACCTATTTGGTCAACGGGGTGGTCATTGGGTTAGATATTGACTATTTTGACCAAAATTGACTTTTGGTCAAAAGTTGACCAATTTGGTCAATGAGTTGGTAATTGGGTCAAGAATTGACCATTTTGATCAAAGATGACTTTTTGGTCAAAAGTAGACCTATTGGGTTAATGGGTTGGTCATTAGGTTAAAAATTGACCATTTTAACGAAAATTGACCTATTATGTTAGTGAATTGGTATATTTATGTATACATACATAAATATATATATGTAAATTTATGTATATATAGACATAAATTTACATATATATATAATATTATTTTTTTAATTTAAATATTTTTAGTAAAGTATATTATTTATAAATAAAATTTAATTATAAAAAGATTTAATAATTAAATAAATTATAACATATATATATATATATATATATATATATATATATATATATATATATATATATATATATATATATATATATATATATATATATATATATATATATATCTATGTATTTAATATTATTTTTTTGTTTTAACTATTTTAAGTATAGTATATTATTTATAAATGTAATTTAATTATAAAAATATTTAATAGTTAAATAAATTATAAATATATAAATATATATGCGTATATATAAATATATATATATATATATATATATATATATATATATATATATATATATATATATATATATATATATATATATATATATATATATATATATATATATATATATATACATATATATATATATATAAATATATATATATATCAATTTATATAAAACTAATTTTTTATTTTAAATATTTTAAGTATAGTATATTATTTATAAATATAATTTAATTATAAATAAATTTATATATATATATAAAAAAATTTATTTAATATTATTTTTTTATTTTAAATATATTAAGTACAATATATTATTTATAAATATAATTTAATTACAAAAATATTTAATAATTAAAAAAATTTTAAATAAAAAAATATATATAGAGGTACATAAATATATATTTATATATATAAAAAAATTTATTTATCATTATTTTTCATTTTAAATATTTTAAGTATAATATATTATTAGTAAATATAATTTAATTATAAAATTATTTAATAGTTAAAAAATGTATATATATATATATATATATATATATATATATATATATATATATATATATATATATATATATATATATATATATATTTATTTAATATTATTTTATTTTAAATATTTTAATTATAGTTTATTATTTAAAAATATAATTTAATCATAAAAATATTTAATAGTTAAATAAATTATAAATAATTAAATTTATATCCGTATATATAAATATATATTTATATATATATATATATATATATATATATATATATATATATATATATAAATAAATATATATAATAGTATTTTTTTATTTTATTATTTATATAATAAAATATTATATAAATAATATTATTTTATATATATATATATATATATAAATTTATTTAATATTATTTTTTTATTTTAAATATTTTAAGTATAGTATATTATTTTTAAATATAATTTAATTATAAAAATATTTAATAGTTAACAAAATTATAAAGAACTATATATATATATATATATATATATATATATATATATATATATATATATATATATATATATATATATATATATTAAAGAAAGAGCTACTTGTGCCTCCTTTTGTGTTGAAATAGGAAAAATAGGTACAAAAAGAGGAGGGAAGGAGGATCCCTAACCATAACTAAACAAAACAACACAGTATCGCACCTATAACGGTTCCTCCCTCCAAAGAACAACTCGACGAATTGTAAAAAAGAAAAAACACACAACAACCAGTAAACCCTAACCAAACATAGCAAAAACAAAGCATAAACAACACATATTAGGCCAAAAGAAACATAACAGAATAGCCCAGAGAACTTCGTTGCCGCAAGGTAGACAAACTTGTTAGCAAAAGGAACAAAGACGATGGGGCCACAACAATGTACTATAAATTCGATGCGCAGGAAAGAAGTCGTGTAGAGCGGACCTGAAAAGAAAACAGACAAAATAGCCACCGGAGACAGCTCAAGGAGCCAAATCGTAGCAAAATTAAGTCAGAACAAATATATGTGAGTGCGGAATCATTCTAGAAGTATTTGAATTAATTGAAATATAAGCTCTTAATGAAAACAAGAACAATAAGCAAGGCTCATCCAACCCAACAATATAACCTCCCAGAAGGTGAACTAGTCAACATAACCCCAAGCAAAACAAAGTTTCTAAAGACAGTTCCAGCAAAAAGAAGTTAAAAGCTAAAAGTACATGTGTCCGTGTGTCTATATATTTATAAAAGGGAAGCAAGAAGAGGCCTTATAATGTATATAAGGGAAGAAAGAAGAGGCCTGGAAGCCACCTAAACCAACTGCAGAGAGGGGGGAAGCTGGAAGCGTGAAAATACCACCTGGAACCTTCCTCCAGCAATAATTAGCTACACCATATAACTTGGATCTCAAATACATAGGTATATATATAAATATAGTACTATATCTTTATATATATATATATATATATATATATATATATATATATATATATATATATATATATAAGATTATGCTCGTATATAAAATTATTTTTTTATTTTAAATATTTTAAATATAGTATATTATTTAAAAATATAATTTAATTATAAAAATATTTAATAGTTGAATAAAATATAAATAAAAATATATATACGTATAGATAAATATATGTATATATATATATATATATATATATATATATATATATATATATATATATATATATATATATATATATATATATATAAATTATATATATTATTTTATTTTAAATATTTTAAGTATAGTACATTATTTATAAATATAATTTAATTATAAAAATATTTAATAGTTAAAAAAATTATAAATATATATATATGTATGTATATATATATATATATATATATATATATATATATATATATATATATATATATATATATATATATATATATATATATATATATATATATATATATAAATTTATAAAAAAAATTTTTTTTAAATGTTTTAAGCAAAGTATATTATTTATAAATATAATTTAATTTAAAAAATAATTAATAATTAAATAAATTAAAAATCAAAAAATATATATAGTTTTTATATATATATATATATATATATATATATATATATATATATATATATATATATATATATATATATAATTTTTATTTTAAATGTTTTAAGTATAGTATATTATTAATAAATATAATTTAATCATAAAATATTTAATACTTAAATAAATTGTAAATATATATATATATATATATATATATATATACATATATATATATATATATATATATATATATATATATATTATTTTTTTATTTTAAATATTTTAAGTATAATATATTATTAATAAATATAATTTAATTATAAAATTATTTAATAGTTTAAAAAATGATAAACATATATATATTTACATATTTATATATATTTTTATATATTTATATATAAATTTATAAAATATTATTTTTTTATTTTAAATATTTTAACTATAGTATATTATTTTTAAATATAATTTAATTATAAAAATAATTAAAAATAATAAAAATTATAAATAAATAATAAATAAACAAATATATATATTATAAATATATAAATAAATAAACAAATATTAATATATATATATATATATATATATTTGTAAATAAATAAATAAATATATATAAATAAATAAATAAATAAACAAATATATAAATATGAATAAACGAATAAATAAATAAATATATATTTTTTTTATTTGAAATGTTTTAAGTATATTATATTATTTATAAAGATAATTTAATTATAAAAATATTTGATAATTAAATAAATTTCAAATAAAAATATATATATATAGATATATATATATATATATATATATATATATATATATATATATATATATATATATATATATATATATATTTATTTATTTATTTATTTAATATTATTTTTTATTTTAAATATTTTAAGTATAGTATATTATTTATAAATTTAATTTAATTATAAAAATATTTAATAGTTAAATAATCGATAAGTGAATAAATATATATGTGTATATATTATATATATTTATATATACATAAATTTATAAAATATTATTTTTTTATTTTAAATAATTTAAGTATAATATATAATTTTTAAATAAAATTTAATTAAAAAATTATTTAATAGTTAAAAAATTATAAATATTTATATATATATATATATATATATATATATATATATATATATATATATATATATATATATATATATATCTTTATTTATATAATTTTATTATTTTATTTTAAATATTTTAAGTATAGTATATTATTTATAAATATAATTTAAATTTAAAAATATTTAATAGTTAAATAAATTATAAATAAAAATATAAATATAAGTATATATATATATATATATATATATATATATTATTTTTAATTTTTAATGTTTTAAGAATAGTATATTATTTATAAATATAATTTAATTATAGAAATATTTAATAATTAAATAAATTATAAATAAAAATATTTGATCAATGGGTTTATCGTTGGGTCAAGGATTGACCATTTTGACCAAAGTTCACTTTTTGGTCAGAGATTAACTTATTGGGTCAATAATTTGTCATTAATTCAAATTTGACTATTTTGACCAAAATTAGCTTTTTGGTCAAAAGTTGACATATTGGGTCAATGGGTTTGTCATTGGATAAAGGATTGACCATTTTGACCAAAGTTAACTTTTTCGTCAAGAGATTGACTTATTGGGTCATTAATTCAAAAATTATTTTTTGACCAAAATTGACTTTTTGGTCAAATGTTGACCTATTAGGCCAATGGGTTGGTCATTGGGTCAAGAATTGACCATTTTGACCAAAGTTAACTTTTTCGTCAAAAGATGACCAATTGGGTCAATGGGTTGAACATTAGGTCAAAGATTAACCATCTTGACCAAAGTTAACTTTTTGGTCAGAGATTAGTTTACTGGGTCAAAAATTGGTCATTAAGTCAAAAATTGACTATTTTAATTAAAATTAACTTTTTGGTCAAAAGTTGACCTATTGGGTCAATGAGTTGGTCATTGGGTTAAGGATTGACTATTTTGACAAAAGTTTTCTTTTGGTCAAAATTTGACCTATTTAGGTCAATGAAGCGGTCAGTAGGTCAAAAATTGATAATTTTAAGCAAAATTGTCTTTTTGGTCAAAAGTTGACCTATTGGGTCAATAGATTGGTCATTGGGTCAAGGATTAACCATTTTGGCTAAAGTTGACTTTTTAGTCAAAAGTTAACAAGTTGGGTCAATTGGTTGGTCATTGGATGAAGGATTGAACATTTTCACCAAAGTTGACATTTAGGTCATTGTGTAAAAAATTGTCCATTTTGACCAAATTTGACTTTTGGTCAAATGTTGACCTTTTGGGACAATGAGGTGGTCATTAGGTCAAAAATTGACAATTTTGACCAAAATTGACTTTTTTATTTCAAAAGTTGACCTAATGGGTCAATAATTGGTAATTATGTCAAAAATTTACTATTTTGACCAAAATTGACTTTTAGTCAAAAGTCGATCTATTGGGTGAGTGGGTTAGTTATTGGGTCAAGGATTGACAATTATGACCAAAGTTGACTTTTTGGTCAAAGATTTACTTATTGGGTTAATAATTGGTCATTAGGTCAGAAATTATCTATTTTGACCAAAAAGTTGACTTTTTGGTCAAAATTTAACCAATTTGGCCAGCAGATTGGTCATTGGGTCAAAAATTGACCATTATGACCAAAGTTGACTTTTTGGTCAAAAGTTGACTTATTTAGTTAATGGGGGGTCATTAGGTCAAAATTTGACTATTTTGACCAAAATTGACTTTTTGGTCAAAGGTTGACATATTGGGTCAATGGGTTGGTTATTGGGTCAAGGTTTGACCATTTTGACCAAAGTTGACTTTTTGGTCAAAAGTTAACCTATTGGGTCAATGGGTTGGTCATTGGGTCGGAAATTGATCATTTTAACTAAAGTTAACTTTTTGGTCAAAAGTTCACCTATTGGGTCAATGGGTTTGTCATTGGGTCAAAGATTGACCATTTTGACCAAAGTTGACTTTTTGGTCATAAATTGGCTTAGTGGGTCAATTATTGGTGGTTAGGTCAAAAATTGACTATTTTGACCAAAATTAAATTTTTTGTCAAAAGTTAACCCATTGGGTCAATGGGGTGGTCATTGGATCAGGAATTGACCATTTTGACCGAAGATGACTTTTTGTCAAAAGTTGACTCTATCGGGTCAATGGGTTGGTCATTAGGTCAATGATGAACCATTTTGACCAAAGTTGACTTTTTGGTCGGGATCGGCTTATTTGGGTTAATAATTGGTCATTAGGTCAAAAATTGACTATTTTGACCAAAATTGATTTTTTGGTCAAACGTTGACCTACTGGGTCAATGTGTTGGTCATTGGGTCAAAAAATGATCATTTTGACCAAAGTTGACTTTTTGGTCAAAAGTTGACCTATTGAGTCAATGGGTTGGTCATTGGGTCAAGGATTAATCATTTTGACCATAGTTGACTTTTTGATCAGATATTTACTTATTGGGTCTAAAATTGGTCATTTGGTCAAAAATTGATTATTTTGACCAAATTTAATTTTTTTGTCAAAAGTTTACCCATTGGGTCAATGGGGTGGCATTGGGTCAGAAATTGAACATTTTGACCAAAGTTGACTTTTTGGTAAAAAGTTGACCTATTTGGTCAATGAGTTAGTAATTGGGTCAAGATTTGACCATTTTGACTGAAGAAAACTTTTTGGTCAAAATTTGATATATTGGGTCAACGAGTAGGTCATTGGGTCAAAAATTGGCCATTTTGACCAAAGTTAACTTTTTGGTCAAAAATTGAATTATTGGGTTAATGGGTGGTCATTATGTCAAAAATTGACTATTTTGACCAAAATTGACTTTTTGGTCAAAAGTTGTCATGTTGGGTCAATGTGTTTGTCATTGGGTGATGGATTAATTATTTTGACAAAAATTAACTTTTTGGTCAAAGATTGACTTATTTGGTCATTAATTGGTCATCAGGTCAAAAATTGACTATTTTGACCAAGATTGAATTTTTGGTCAAAAGTTAACCCATTGGGTCAACTGGGAGGTCATTGGGTCAGAAATTGACCATTTTGACCAAAGTTGACTTTTTGGTCAAAAGTTGAAATATTTGGCCACTGTGTTGGTAATTGGATCAAGAAGTTGACCATTTTTACCAAAGATGACTTTTTTGGTCAAAAGATGACCTATTGGGTCAATGGGTTGGTCATTGGGTCAAAAATTATCCATTTTGACCAAAGTTGGCTTTTTGGTCAAAAGTTGACCTATTGGGTCAATGGGTGGTCATTTGGTCAAAAATTGACTATTTTGACCAAAATTGGCTTTTTGGTCAAAAGTTGACCTATTGGGTCTATGGGTTTGTCATTGGATCAAGGATTGACCATTTTGACTAAAGTTGACTATTTGGTCAGAGATTGACTTATTGAGTCAACAATTGGTCATTAATTCAAAAATTTTTTATTTTTAGAAAATTGACTTTTTGGTCTAATGTTGACCTATTAGGCCAATGGGTTGATCATTGGGTCAAGGATTGATCATTTTGTCCAAAGTTGACTTTTTGGTCAAAAGATGTCCTATTGGGTAAATGGGTTGGGCATTAGGTCAAAGATTAACCATCTTGACCAAAGTTGACTTTTTGGATAGAGATTGGTTTACTGGGTCAAAAATTGGTCAATAGGTCAAAAATTGACTATTTTAATCAAAATTGACTTTTTGGTCAAAGTTGACATATTGGGTCAATGGGTTGGTCATTGGGTTAAGGATTGACAATTTTGACCAAAGTTGTCTTTTGGTCAAAATTTGACCTATTTAGGTCAATGAGGTGGTCAGTAAATCAAAAATTGACAATTTTGAGCAAAATTAACTTTTTGGTCAAAAGTTGACAAATTGGGTCAATAGGTTGGTTATTAAGTCAAGGATTAACTATTTTGGCCAAAGTTGACTTTTTAGTCAAATGTTAACAAATTGGGTCAATGGGTTGGTCATTGGATGAAGGATTGACCATTTTCACCAAAGTTGACATTTAGGTCATTGTGTCAGAAATTGACCATTTTGACCCAATTTGACTTTTTGGTCAAAAGTTGACCTTTTGGGTCAACGGGTGGTCATTAGGTCAAAAATTGTCAATTTTGACCAAAATTGGCTTTTTTGTTCAAAAGTTGACCTATTGGGTCAATAATTGGCAATTATGTAAAAAATTTACTATTTTGACCAAAATTAACTTTTGGGACAAAAGTCGATCTATTGGGTCGGTGGGTTGGTTATTGGGTCAAGGATTTACCATTTTGACCAAAGTTATCTTTTTGTTCAAAGGTTGACGTGTTGGGTCAATGGGTTTGTCATTGGGTCAAGGATTGATAATTATGACCAAAGTTCACTTTTTGGTCAGAGATTTACTTATTGGGTCAATAATTGGTCATTATGTCAAAAATTGTCTATTTTGACCTAAGAAGTTAACTTTTCGGTCAAAATTTGACCAATTTAGTCAACGGGTTGACCATTGGGTCAAAAATTGACCATTTTGACCAAAGTTGACTTTTTGGTCAAAAGTTGACCTATTTGGTCAATGGGTGGTCATTAGGTAAAAAATTGACTATTTTGACTAAAATTGACTTTTTGGTCAAAATTTAACTTATTGGGCAATGGGTTTGTCATTAGGTCAATCATTGACCATTTTGTCCAAAGTTGACTTTTTGGTCAGAGATTGACTTATTGGGTCAATAATTGGTCATTAATTCAAAAATTGATTATTTTGGTCAATAAGTCAAAATTAATTATTTTGACCAAAAATAAATTTTTGGTCAAAAGTTGAGCCATTGGGTCAACCGAGAGGTCATTATGTCAGAAGTTGACCATTTTGACTAAAATTAAATTTTTTGGTCAAAAGTTGACCTATTTTGGTCAAAAGTTGATTTATTGGTCAAAAGTTGACTTATCATTTGACCAAAGTTGACTTTTGGTCAAAGTTGAC
>CM040434.1:407500-465000 GCA_022702705.1 Papilionanthe hookeriana x Papilionanthe teres | reverse complement strand
TTTTACGAAAAATGACTTTTTGGTCAAAAGTAGACCTATTGGGTCATGTTGACCTCATTTTTGATGAGGTCTTTTGCTTCTCTCTTTAGTACTTAGGATCTAGCCTTAGGCTTTTCCTTTAACTAATCTTAGAGGACTAGAAATGGAACCCACCATTTAGAAATTCAAATTACTTCTTAGCTCCCTGCAAACCCCACAAGCTTGATTGTAGACCCCTAATCACCTAGAGGGTTGAAATCAAATGTGGAGGTTTAAAGGATGAGTTCCCTATAGGACTTTTTGGCCTTAGGAATACCCTGGGTGGCCTGATCTGGTGAGGGTCGACTTGCACATACACTACACTATCACATACATTCAAAGTCCTAAAACCACACTCTCACCCAACTTGACTTATTGACTCATGTAGGTAATTCATATGGATGGTCCTTAACCCCTAAGCCCCTGACCGAGAGGGTTAGGAACAACATAGTGAATGCCCCAAATGAGTCCTCTCATGGCTCATATGGGCTTAATATGGCTTCATGGCTCAACCAAAGTGATCCCATTTCACTCACATTTGATCAATCTTCCTTTTTTCAAAATTTCAATTTTTAACCTCCGGGGCCCCGGACCCACAAAACATACCAAATACCCTTGAAATGGCCCAAAATTTGCAAAATTACCTAAATTACCCAAGATCGCTCAAAATTAATCCTAAACACTTCCCACCATTCAAATTAACCATCTTTGGCCAAAAATACCAAAATTTCCAAAAATACCCCTAAACCCTCCCAAAATTACCAAAATACCCTTTTACCCCAAAAATTCAAAAATTCTAAAAATTCCCAGAAAATTCCAAAAAATCCCAAATATTCCCAATTTCATTTTGTTCAACTACACCATGGGCCAATTTTGCCAATTTACCCCACTTTTACCAAAACCCCCAATTTGACCCATTTTCAACCCAAGTGAACCCAATGTCATTGACATTTGGGCCCAATTCCAATTTGGGGCTTAAGGCCCAATTTTGTCCCATGACCTAAACCTAGCCAAACCAACCCAATTCAACTCAAATTGGCCCCAAATCTTTTCTAAGGCCTTCCTAACATCCCCATAAACAAAACACTAACTTGATTTGCCCAAAATTTGAACCTAAACTCCATCCAAACCTAACCCAAAACCAAAATCCCTTAAATTGATCTAAGCCCAAACCTAACCCAAATGGGCCTAAATCCTAAAATTAGAGCCCAACCAAAATTGAAAACTCTTTGTAACACTCCCATAAACATTTTTCAACATTAATTTTACACCAAATCCAACTTTAGCCCAACCTTAAACCAAGTTTGCCCAATTTGACCCACTTTGGCCCCTTTACTAAAAGACCCACATTAAACCCAATTCAATTCAAAATCACTTCAAATTTGTTCCAAATCACTCATGACACATCCCTAAACTAAACCCAACATTTATTTGGCATGGTCCTTCACAAAACGTTTATCCAAAAGCCCATTTTAAAAACTAAAAGCCCACTCCCATAAAGCCTTTAAAAGCCCATTTTCACCAAAATTCAAAAGGCCCAAAACCTATTTCAAAAACGTATATGACATCTTCATTGGTCATCCATTTAATAAAATCACCCCCTAAGTTTTATTTCAACATTTAAACAAACCAAATGTGGCCCCATGAAAATTTTCCATCAAAATGTCTAAAAATTCAAAACCCTTTGTCATGTAATTGACCAAGCTTTGCCCCAAGTCACATGGAGACATGGAGCCATGCATAAGCCATATGCAAGCCTTGGAAGCCACTTTCCACATCACCAAACCATTTATGGCTAGAGAGGGAACCCCTTTCCAAACTCCTTCTTAAGCCTTTTTAACCCCTTTTATGTCACACTCTAACCCATGCTTAATCAAAATTCTTGGGATAAAGACTTCTCCACCTAAAGTCAGCTGAGCCAAATGATTCATTTCAGCCCAAATTAAATTCTTGGAGGGTGAACCCAACCCATTTCCATGGCTTGACCAAATTAAGCTCAAAATAACTCTTCCCCCTTACCACTTAAATCAAACTCCTTTACACATGTCAAGCCTCAATTGACTGCACCATTGCCAACCCCAGATCCTTCTGAGCCAGATGGTGACCTAACCCTGCCAGCCAGCCACCTGGGTCGCCGGAAAACACCATGGCCGAGAGCTCCATGTGAGCCAAAATTTTCAATTCTTCCTTGCTGAGTTGTCCCAGTCCAATTGAACACCATGGCTGTTCTTCTCTTTCATAGAGCAGCTGATCTCAAGCATAAAACCCCCCTGAGAAGCCCTCCAGCTATGTCTATTTAAAACCACCACCCTCTCGGCCAAATGAGGTGATGAACTAGACCTTAAGAAAACTCTGCCAAAATTGCTCTAGGACCTCCTCCTAACACAGAGCAGTTGATCCCCAGTGTTCCTTTGCCCTAATCCCCATTAACAGAGCTCAATTTCTGAGTTGAAAATCCATCCAAAAAATAGGACACTTCACCATAGTTAGCCAATCTTCAAATTGATTGACCCTACACCTTCACCAGACCAAGAGGAGAAGTTCCCCAGCAAAAGCCCCCTCACCAGGCCAGCCATTGCTTCCAGCCTCCAAGCTTTGTGATCGGCCTTGGTCACTTTCATACTTAGACAATTCCCCAGAGCCAGAAACTTGATCTGGAGCTTGCCTGGACTCAATCGAAGGTGACATAACCCTCAGATCGAAGCTTCACTTCTCTGAGCAAAGGTATGAACTCATTCTTCCTCCCGAGCTTCCAACAATTCTCCATTTTGTTTGGGTTATTTTCATAGCCTATAAACTGTATGGATGAGTTCGTCTCTTCAAGACGAATCGATAGAGCATAAGAACTCAAAAATCCATTGAGAATCGAGGGAGATATTAGGGTTTGAGTGTGGACGGTCACGGGTGCACACCAGTCGTAGACGATGACCAGGAGCCGTTGGATCACGCGTGTATCGAGCAGACGGTCGAGATCAAGCCGGACAGCGGAATGTTACGTGAACCGCAGGCCCCTGAAGCGCTAAGTCAGATGGCGACGCCGAATCACAGAGCGATGCGTGGGCTTTCGATCCGCCGTAGGATGACGCGGCGCCGAGTTGGATAAGTAAGAAATTAGGGTATTTTTAAATTATTTAAATACCCTGAACTTCAAAAATTCATAACTTTGCATAGAAAAATCCCAAAATAAAATAAAAATACCCACTTGCTCAGTGAACAGAGGAGAATAATGTGAAAAAGAAATAAAGTTAATTGGATTAGTATTTTATTTTTAATAATTTATTTACTGTTTCCAATGTTTTGATTCTCCATTTGCATAGACAATTCACCATGGCATGAGACCATAGTGGCTTTTGAAGCCTCTAATCTTGGGAACATTCCCTAAATTTTTCAAGGTCAGAGGCCATCTCTGTGAAGAGTTATTGATTTTTCAAGTTCATGTCACTGTTTTAGGTATTTTAATTCTAATAATTAGCATGTTGTAAAATAAATTCTAGGAAAATTTGATGATGTTTCTTAGGACTAGGAGACCCTATGAAAAATATGTTTCGAGTTAATTCATTCATAATAACCTTAATTGACCTAAACTCCCAAAATTGAATTTGAATTAATTAGGGTTAACCACACATCAAATTACTTTAGAACAATTCTCCATTACTCTTTAGGGTCAGAGGAACCTTACGTAAAATTTTGAAATCAATTGGACTTGATTAACCCCACCAAATGGGTTGATTAAGCCTCATAAGCAAAATGGAACTTTAAAAATTCATAACTCCAAAAATACTTTTCAAAAATTCACAAAAATGATTTTGGAGCTTCTCTGATATCAGAGAAATTTAGGAAAGTTAAAATTGGAATTTTCTAAAAAAGTTGATTTTTCACAATATTTTAATATTTTAATAATTAAAAAATAATAAAAATCATAAAAATATTAAAAATCGTAAAAATGTCACATTTTGACTCCTAATCACTTAGGAACAAACTAAATACTTTTCCTAACTCCCTAGGATAAGATATTGAATTTTAAAGGCTTAATGTAATTTTTAATATTAAAAAAAATGAATTTTTAACCTCTTCACTAAAATAATTCCAGTAAATCAAAGAAAAATAAAAAAATTATAAAATTTATTTCTCTGGACTCCATGAGGTTAGAGAAGTTTAAGAAAAATATAAAATCTATTTTTCAAATTTTATTTTATTTTAAAATTAATTAATACTCTAAAACTTAAAATAATTATAATAAATAAAATATAATTCAAAAATTCACAAAAATTGGTCCAAGTGGTCCTCTGGTCATTAGGAACATCCCATAATTTTCTTAAGGACTGAAACCTTTCCTTGATCATGTTGTTGAATTTTCTTTGAAAACCCATATTTTCTACTAAAAATAATTATATAAATAAATTAAATTCAGAAAAATCACATTTTCTCCTCTAATGTCTTAATTGACATGTGAGTGAGGTGAAATAAAAATTTTAAATTCATTTGAGCTCAATTTAGTGAGTAATGAAATAAATAAGCTTAAAAGGGCATAAAGGTAATTAAGAATTTTAACCCTTAATTAAAACTTTAGGTTTAATCAAAATGGAGGGTAAAATATTTGATTTTAACTTTCTCTTGGATGATTGAAACTTAGGGAAATTAAGGGTTAGAAACCCATTAAACAATTTGGAATTATCAAAATGAAACTTTAATTAATTAAATAATTTAAATTTTGGAAAGAATATATTTAAAATTTGGATTATTAAAATAGGGATATTATTAAGAGTATATTTATTCTTTAATTTAAAAATCCCTAAATAAGTCACTTCAATAATATTTCGTTCTTAATTAAAAATTAAAATAATAATCTAAATTAAATAAATTAAAAATTAAAAGAAGATAACCCTTAAACGAATTAAAGCTTAAAATTTTAAATGGTCTAATAATTAAAAATCAAATTTAAAATCTTGGAATTAAATTAAATTAAATTAAATTAAATTAAGTCAAGTCAAAGTTTAAATTAAATTAAATTAACACCTTAAAATTAAATTAAATTAAATTTAAAATATTGGAACTAAAATTAAAACTAAAATTAAATTAAATTAAATTAAAATTAAATTAAAATTAAAGTTAAACTAAAATTAAAATTAAATTGAAATTAAACTAAAGTTAAATTAAATTAAATAAAATAAAATTAAATTAAATTAAATTAAATTAAATTAAAATCAAATTGAATTAAATTAAATTAATATTATTTAACAACAAACTTAAATGAAATCATTAAGAGTTAAATCAAAATATATCAATAATTTCAATAGCTCTTCCTATCTAAGTAAATTTAAAACATGAACATCAATTTGAAATACTAAGATAATTGAAAATGTAAAGATTTAAATTAAATCTAAAATAATTTGAACACTATTCCAAACTTAAAATTATTAAAACCCCATAATTAAATTAAATCACTTTAAATCATTAACTCAAACTTTAAATTAAGAATGATTAAAATTCTCGACAAACCAACTAGCCCTTAAAGGCTTTAATTATTATAACTCTTAAATAGAGTATTAAGTAAAATGTCACTTCATTCATCAGGTAATCAAATACCTAAGTTCACTGAGCAAGAGACAAAGTTTAACTAAACTCTTGGATGATTAATTCATATGTGCAACTAAATTTACTTGGACTCAAAATGATCTCGGAAATACTGAAAAGATGTTTAGGACTCGTCCTAAGCACTTCCTCAATATGATGAGATGTTTTAGAAGAACAATTGAATTTAATTGTTCTTTGATGAAGAAAATCATCCTTAAACCAAAATCAAGAACTTAGACGTCATAGGAAATGACTAGCTATAGGATTAGGATTCTGGTAGACAACCAAAACCCTTCCTTTAGTCTTTACCTAGGTACTTGTTGAAATATTTAAATGCTTCAATATGTGTTTTAAAGTGTAGCTTGGAATGACGGGAAGACCCTCCAGGTACGCTTTTATGTTATTGCAATATACTTTATTGCATTTTCTTTACCTACACTGCGCTTTACTTTTCTTGCATGTTAAACAAGACTGTTGCATGAAAACTAAAACTTTTAGGATAATCCCTGAACTGAAACCAAAACTAAATTAAAAGTCGTCACAAGATAAAATTCACCTCCACAACATTCCAAAATATATAACAACTCAAAATTTAATCACAAACAGAACAACAAAACTACAATTACAACTAAATTAAAACCTCTCATTGAATGATCGGGAATACTTCGGATGATGTAACCCATGTGTTGCTAACAGGATTTCCCACGGTCTAAATGAAAGTGTGGAACTCATTCAGTTGAGTTTAGCAAATTCATCTGGATTTGTCGGCATATTTTTAGGTTGTGTGTTTTATTTTGAAAAGGGAGTCGCCTACAGAAATTGTCGGCGAATTTTTTATATTTTAAATTTAATTTAAATGTATAGTTTAAAAGATAACATTTGATTTTGAAAGTAATTTTAAGTTTAAAAGTTTTAAGATATGAAATCAAACCGATCTCACATCCCAAAAAGTTTATATAAACGAGCACCGCACCACAAACCGTGTATCTATTCCCAAGAATAGACACACTCGCTTGATGATGGGGCTCGATTAAATAAACTAGGAGATTTGTGACATCCGTTTGGTCTGCGAACCAATTTTATAAGCCGACAAGTTCCCCTGTTTAATATGAAAACATTAAACAGGGTTTATATTACCTGGGTTCTTAAAGTTCCCTATAAGGGCAAGCCCCTATAGTTAATTACATCTTAAGTGACGGAAATCACCTAAGAAAACTCTCGATAATAATCAGTAGTTCTGCTCTCAAGAATTTCAAAGTTTAAGTTTTCAAGGGATTGAATTTTGGAATTTCAATAGGGAATGGATCAAATTTGGAACATTTTATTTTAGGAGTCCAAAGGAAGAAGGGTAGGAGAAATCACAGATCCAATGCGAACTCTGGTAATTTCCCGACTATCCTATTGTTTGGCTTGAATTTAGGAAGGTCATAATGTTTATTTAGTATTTTGATCCTGCCAGCTTTTAATTAGTTAGGACTTATATTCGTATGATAAAATCATACAAATAGCCTCGAAGATGTGAGGGTTTATATCGTATCGGACGACTACCTCGTAATCCTAAGACCGGTTAGGGCTTAATTTACATGATATGATCATGCAAATGCCTAACGAAGAGTTGAGGATTTATGTTGCCCTAGTGCAAACTACCTCGAAGTCCTATGGCTTGGTTATTTAATTCTAAGAAAGTTTTGCTGATGTAGATTTCGGTTTTGCCGACGACGATGGCCGTGCTTGCCCACTGAGCTCCGAGCTCCTTGTTGTTGCAGAGGTTTAGTTTTAGAAATCATAAATCGGGAGATGAGAGAAGTGTTCGGTTTAAAGAAAGTCTTAATTTCCAAGTGTTTTTTATGTTTTAATTAAAACAAATCTTAAAGTTGATTAAACGGAACCGATTAAGATCCCACGGTTCCGTCATCCCGACACCGTTATTTTCATCGAATTCACTTAGTCCAGTATGAATTTGCTAAACTCAACTAAATGAGTTCCGCACTTTCATTTAGACCGTGGGAAATCCCGTTAGCAACACGTGGGTTACATCATCCGAGGTATTCCCGATCATTCAATGAGACGTTTTAATTTAGTTGTAGTTGTAGTTTTGTTGTTCGTTTGTGATTAAATTTTGAGTTGTCTTATATTTTGAAATGTTGTGGAGGTGAATTTTATCTTGTAGTGTCTTTTAATTTAGTTATGGGTTTCAGCTTTGGTTTCGTCCTAAAGGTGTAGGTTTTCATGCAATCGTTGTTTATCATGCAAGAAAAGTAAGTGCGATGCGATTAAATAAATTGCCGTAAAGTAAATCGCAATAAAATAAAAGCGTACCTGGAGGGTCTTTCCGTCATCCCAAGCTGCACTTAAAACACAGTTATCATATTTAAGCATTTAAAGTAAGTTCCTAGGTAAAGCTAAGGGAAAGGTTATGGTTTTCTACCAAGTTCCTAATCCTATAGCTAGTCATCTCCTATGACGTCTAGGTCTTCAATTTTGGTTTTAAGGATGATTTTCTTCACCAAAGAACAACTAAGCTCAATTTGTTCTTAAGGACATTCCATCATATTGAGGAAGTGTTTAAGACGAATCTTAAACATCTTTTCAATATTTCGGGAATTGTCCTAAGTCCAAATGAATTCTATTGTTCAAGTGAATTAATCATCCAGGGCGTTCGAGTTAAGTTTTATTTCTTGCTTAGTAAATTAGGATGTTTGAATATCCTTATGAGTGAAGTGCCATTTCACTTGATACTCCATTTAGGAGTTATAATAGTAAAAACTCCTAAGGGCAAAATGATATTTAATGATTTGTGATTCAAATTTAAGTTCAAATTAATGATTTAAGTTTGGAATAGTGTTCGTGTTATTTTAGATTTATTTTTGAATTCTTCATGTCTTTATATTTAACTTAATTTAATTTAATTTAACTTAATTTAGTTTAATGTGGTTTAATTTAAATTAATTTAACTTAAGTTAATGTAATATGATTTAGTTTAATTTAATTTAATTTAATTTAATTTAATTTAGTTTAATTTAATTCTTAATTTTTAATTTAATTTTTAATTTTAAAGGAATTTGTTTTAAATAATTTAACATTAATTTAATTTAATGATTAAGTCTTTTAGCATTTTAAATCTTAAACTTGAATTATCATTTTAATTAGGAATTAAATATTATTGGGATGATCAATTTAGGGATTTTTTAAATTAAAGAATAAATCTCCTCCTAATAATATCCCTATTTTAATAATTCCAATTTTATTATTCTTCCAAATTTAAATAATTATTTAATTAAGGTTTATTTCAATTATTTTAAATTGTTTAGTGGGTTTCTACCCTTTAATTATCTAAATTTCAATCATCCAAATCAAGTTAAAATCAAATATTTTGCCTATTAATTTCATTAAGCCTAAAGTCTTAATTAAAGGGTTAAGATTTTAATTACCATTTTGCCCTTCAAGCCTAATAATTTCATAACTCACTAAATTGAGCTCAAATGAACTTGAAATTTTTATGTTACTTCACTCATATGTCAATAAAGACTTTAGAGGAGAAAATGTGATTTTTCTGCATTTAATTTATTTATATAATTATTTTTGGTGGAAAATAAGGATTTCCAAGGAAAATTTAATAATATGACCAAGGGAAAATTTCTGTCCTTAAGAAAATTATGGGACATTCCTAATGACCAGAGGACCACTTGGACTAATTTTTGTGATTTTTTGAATTATATTTTATTTATTAGAATTATTTTAAGTTCTGGAGTATTAATTAATTTAAAAATAAAATATAAGTTGAAAAATGAATTTTATAATTTTTAAAATTCTCTCTGATATCAAGGATTCCAGAGAACCAAATTTTACAATTTTCTGATTTTTCTTTGATTTATTATAATTATTTTAGTGAAAATGCTAGAAAATACATTTTTTAATTTTAAAATTACCCTAGGGCTTTAAAATTTAATATCTCATTAAATAGACCTAAGAAAAATATGGGGTTTGTTCCTAAGTGATTAAATTTCAAAATATGACATTTTTGATGAATTTTATTATTTTTGTGATTTTTATTATTTTTTAATTATTAAAATATTAAAATAATACTAAAAAATTAACTTTTTTAGAAAATTGAAATTTTAATTTTCTTAAATTCCCCTGATATCAGAGAGGCTCCAAAACCAATTTGGTGAATTTTTGAAAGGTATTTTGAAAGTTATGAATTTTTAAAGTTTAAAATGACTAAATGGCCTAATCAACCTATTTAGTAGGGCTAACCAAGTCCAATTGACTTGAAATTTTTATGGTGGGTTCCTCTGATCCTAAAGGTCAGTGGAGAGTTGATTTCAAGTCAATTTGATGTATGGTTAGCTCTAATTAATTAGGGGTCTATTTTGAGTGTTTAAGCCAATTAGGGTTATTTTGAGTGAATTAACTCAAGTCCTATTTTTCCTAGGGTTCTCTGGTCATAAGGAACATCGCCAAATTTTCCTAGAATTTATTTCACAACATGCTAATTTTTGGAATTAAAATACTCAAAACAGCAACATGCATTTGAAAAATCAATAACTTTTCACAGAGATGGCCTCTGACCTTGGAAAATTCAGGGAATGTTCCCAAGTTCAGAGGCTTTGAAAGCCCTATGGTCTCATGCCATGGTGAATTGTATGAATGCATGGAGAATTAAAACAATGCAGGGAGTAAATAATTAATTAAAAATAAAATACTGAACAAAATTAATTAGTTTCTTTTCAACATTATTCTCCTCTGTTCACTGAGCAAGAGGGTATTTTTATTTTATTTTTGTGATTTTTCTACACAAAGATATGGATTTTTAAAGTTCTGGTATTTAAATAAATCGAAAAATCCCTAATTTCCTACTTATCCACGCGGCGCCCTGTCATCCTCGGCATCTCCGAACGACCACGCGGCGCGCTCCCATTCGACGCCGCCATCTGACTCGGCTGCCCGGGGCCCCGCGGTTCACGCACCATCTGCTGGTCCGACGTAATCCAAGCCGTCCATCCGATACACGCGCGATCCGACGGTTCCTGGTCATCGTCTACGACTGGTGCGATCCCGTGACCGTCCACACTCTAACCCTAAGAACTCACTCGATTCTCAATGGATTTTTGTGTTCTTATGCTCTATGGATTCGTCTTGAAGAGACGAACACATCCATACGGTAAACATACATTTAAATTGACTCAAATTAAAATGAGAATCTCCGGAAGCTCGGGAAGAAGAGGGAGTCCATACCTTTGCTCGCAGAAGTGAAGCTTCGATCCGAGAGTTGTGTCACCTTCGATTGGGTCCAAGTAAGCTCCGGATGAAGTCCCTTGGCCCGGTGAATTGTCTAGCTATGAAAGTGACCACAGCTCGATCACAAAGCTTGGAGGCCGGAGCAACCTGGGTGGTCTGGAGATGGGGCTTTCAGTGGGAAACTTCTTCCCTTGGTCCAGTGAAGGTGTAGGACCAATCAATTTGGGAATTGGCTCACTGTGAGGAGATGTCCTGGTTTTTGGGTGAAATTTCAGTTGAGAAATTGGATTCTGTCAGTGGGGATTAGGGCAAATTGACACTGGGGATCAACTGCTCTAAGTGTGGAGTAGGGTTTGGAACAATTTTGGCAGAGTTTCGGCAAGGTTTTTGCAACTCTCTTTCATGGCCGTGAGGGGGTCGGGTTTAAATAGAGGTGGCTGGAGAGCCTCACAAGGATGGCCAAGGGTTGGGATCAGCTGCTCTGGGCATGGGAAGAACAGCTATGGTGGCCATTGGGCATGGGGCAGCTCAGCAAGGTGGAATTCCAAGGTTTGGCTCCTCCCCATGTCTCGGCCATGGCGTTTTCCGGCGGCCCAGGTGGCTGGCCGGCAGGCAAGGGTCACCCTCAAGGCCAGGGAGGTCAGGGATGGGACTTGGTGCAAACAATTGGCAATTGCCATGTGTAAAGGCTTTGATCCAAAGTAGAATGGGGCATGGCTAGTTTTGGGTCTAAATGGGTCAATTCACCCATTTGGGCTTGGTGCACCCTTCAAGGTGGCTTTGGGTGCTGTGGGGGATCAAAGGGATCAGCTGGTTTGGCATGGAGAGGTCTCCATCCAAATATATTTGGATTAAATCTAAGTTTAGGTGAATCATGATTAAGGCTAATGAGCTTTAGGGATTAAGGAAAGCCCCCCCTCTTCTTACCCAATATGGCATGGTGGAGTGTCCAAGGCCCTCATGGCTCACATGTGGCTCATGCATGGCTTCATGGCTCACCTTTGGCTTGGGGAAAGTTGAGTCAATTTCATGGAAATGGATTTAAGAAAAATTTTGGTATTTTAGGGGTGATTTGGCATGAGGCTTAATTTGGAATTATTTGATGATGTGATTAGAACTTAGGGAATGGCTTTGATTAAGTGGATGGCAAATGGAAATGTCATGTGGGCTTTAGGGTAGATTTTGGGCTCATTGAAATGGTTTTAGATGGGCTTTTAAAATGGTTTAGGAAGGTGGGCTTTTGAATTTTAAAATGGATTTTGGGATGAAATTTTGGTAAAGGCTTGGGCCAAATAATTGTTGAGTTTGGTTTAGGGATGTGTCATGAGTGGTTTGAAACAAATTTGAGGTGATTTGGGTTTGAATTGGGTTGGATATGGGCCTTTTTGGTAAAGAGGCTAAGGTGGGCCAAAATGGGCTACCATGGGCCAAAGTTGGGCTAGAGTTGAAATTGATGTAAAATTAATGTTGGGAAATGTTTATGGGAGTGTTTCAAAGAGGTTTTGGCTTTGGTTAGGTTTTGATTTTGGGATTTGGGCTCATTTGGGTTAAGTTTGGGTTTAGGTCAAAATTGGGCCTTTTAGCTTTGGGTTGAATTTGAGTGGGGTTTGGGTCTAAATTTTGGGCAAATCATGTTAGTGTTTTGTTTATGGGGATGTTAAGGAGGGTTTAGAAAAGATTTGGGGTTAATTGGAGTTGAATTGGGTGAGTTTGGGCTAAATTTGGGTCATGGGTCCAAATTGGGCTTTAAGGCCAAAAGTGAAATTGGATCCCAATGCCAATCAAATTGGGCTTGGATTTGGTCTAGATTGGTGTTGGGGATGTTAAATTGAAGTTTAGAATTGAATTGGACCAGAATTTGGGTCAATTGGGTAGGTTAGGTTTGACATTGGGTTCACTTTGGGTTAAAATGGGTCAAATTGGGGGTTTTTATAAAAGTGGGGTAAATTGACAAAATTGGCCCATGGTGTAGTAGAACAAAATGAAATTGGAAATATTTGGGATTTTCTAGAATTTTCTGGGAATTTTCTGAATTTTTGGATTTTTTGGCTAAGAGGGGTATTTTGGGTATTTGGAGGGTATTGGGAGGTATTTTTGGAATTTTTGGTATTTTTGGTTATGGATGATCAATTTGAGTGATGTGGAAATTTTTGGGATTGGTTTTGAGGAATTTTGGGTTATTTGGAGATTTTTGGAAAATTTGGGTAATTTCAAGGGTTTTGGGTAGGTTAGGCGGGTGTAGGGTCCCGGGGGTCAAAAATTAAAATTTTGGAAAATTGAAGATTGGGTGAATATAAGTGGAATAAAATCATTTTGGTTGAGCCATGAAGCCATATCAAACCCACATGAGCCATGAAGGGACTCATTTGAGGCACCCACTAGTTTGTTCCTAACCCTCTTAGCCAAGGGCTTAGGGGTTAAGGACCATCCATGTGAATCACCTGCATGAGTCAGGAGGTCAAATTAGGTATAGGTGTGGTTTTAGGAGGTGTATGGAAGTGTAGTGTATAGGTGTAGTGTGTGTGTAAGTCAACCCTTCACCAGACCAGGCCACCCAGGGCAGTCCTAAGGCCAAAGAGTCCTATAGGAACTCATCCTTTAAACTTCCACATTTGATCTCAACCCTCTAGGTGATTAGGGGTCTACAATCAAGTTTGTGGAGTTTGCGGGGAGTTAAGAAGTGATTTGAATTTCTAAGTGGTGGGTCCCAATTCTAATCCTCTAGGATAGTCAAAGGAAAAGCCTAAGGCTAGATCCTAAGTACTAAAGAGAAGAAGAGAAGACCTCATCAAAAATGAGGTCAACAGGACTAAGTGAATTCGATGAAAATAATGGTGCCGGGATGACGGAACCGTGGGATCTTAATCGGTTCTGTTTAAACAACTTTAAGATTTGTTTTAATTAAAATATTAAAAATATTTGGACTTTAAGATTTCTAAACCCAAAACACTTCTCTCATCTCTTGATTTTCACCTTCTAAAACTAAACATCTGCAACAACAAGGAGCTCGGAGCATGGTGAGCAGCACGGCCATCGTCATCAGCAAAACTCGGGTCTACTTCAGCAAAACTTTCTTAGAATTAAATAACCAAGCCATAAGACTTTGAGGTAGTTTGCCTAGTGCAACATAAATCCTCAACTCTTCGTTAGGCATTTGCATGATCATGTCATGTAAATTAAGCCCTAGCTGGTCTTAGGATTCCGAGGTAGTTGTCTGGTATGACATAAACCCTCACATCTTCGAGGCTATTTGTATGATCATATTATACAAATATAAGTCCTAATTAACTAAAATTGACGAGATTACAATATTAAATAAACTCCCAAATCGAAGCCAAACAATAGGATAGTTTGGGAAGTTGCCAAGATTCTTCTTGGATCCTCAGCTTCTCCTACTCCTCTTCCATTGGACTCTTGAAAATAACTGTTCCAAATTTGATCCATTCCCCATTGAAATTTTCAAAATTCAATCCTTTGAAACCTTAAACTTTGAAATTCTTGAGAGCAAAACCACTGATCATTATCGAGAGTTTTTTTAAATGATTCGCGTCATTTAAGATGTAAATAAATAATAGGGGCTTGCCCTTATATGGGACTTTAAGAACCCAGGTAATATAAACCCTGCTTAATTCCTTTATATTAAGCAGGGGAACTTGTCGGCTTATAAAATTGGTTCGTAGACCAAACGGATGTCACAAATCTTTTAGTTTATTTAATCGAGCCCCATCATCAAGCAGTGTGTCTATTCCTCGGGATAAATACACGGTTTGTGGTGAGGTGCTCGTTTATATAAACTATTCGGGATGTGAGATCAGTTTGATTTCATATCTTAAAATTTCAAATTTAAAAAAAAAATTATTTTACAAAATCAAATACTACTTTCTAAATTATATATACATTTAAATTAAATTTAAGATTCGCCGACAATTTCTGTAGGTGCCCCCTTTTTAAAATACAACACATAACCTAAAAATATGCCGACAATTTCTACCGACTCCGCTGGGGACTAGTTCCTCTCTCCATTTTTGATTAGATGGTTTTGCTTTCATAAATCGATAGTGAGTCCATATCTCTAGTGGACCAAAACTACCATTCTTCCGTTGGAATACCCCGTTCATTTCTGTCTTGAACGAGTATAGCCAACTCCTCTTGGATTTAGGAGCCACTGTTTAGCCACCCCTAAACGGAGAGGTTCTGAGATCCTTTTACCTTTTTTCTGAGGTGGGGTGGACCCCCAATAGGTATTAGTTTAGGAGTGGTCCTTCGAGTCGAGAAGTCTTGCATAAGACTTTATCTTCCTTTCCAATTCTAAATCGGGCCCTTTACCTTTTCTATAACTTTTTTCCCTTAATCGTTTTGTTTCTAACAAACGAACCTCCTAATAAACAATCTCTTTTAAAAATCACAAATACACTAAGATAAACGAAAATGTGTTCGGACTCTTTCTTTTTCATCCTAAACTTTACGACTAAAAGAAGCATAATTCGGGACTGACATTCGGAATCAGCCCTACAGAAAATGACTGCCCCAAAGTTAATCTTCTCCTTCACCAATGGAATGGACTTCGCCTTTTACAAGGATGAGCTGCCCAACAATGGAATCATCCGTTTCGGATAAGGATTCGACAACACAGTTGTCAAGTTCATTGATGTCACTCTCTTCCCACTAATGGACAAAGTGTCAGAAACTGAAGAGCCTGTGATTGAGTTCAACCTGAAGTCGACTCAAGAATTCCCTCCCCTGCAAAGGGTTCCAGCTGAAATAAGTACTATTGTTCGTAGGAGAACTGTTGTCTCTACCCCCACTGGTCTAGTCATCTCTGCACCTACCCCGACTTCTGCCAAACTGAAGGGGAAGGAAATCCAAGTCTGTGATGAGCCTGTCATCGTGGAGGGTACAGATTTTGCTACAATACCATCTGTTTTTGAGATTGGGTCCAGTTCAAGAATTGCACCCCTAACTCGGACTCAAAGAAGAAATAGAAGCAGAAAGATCGCCAAGATCGAGAAAGCCGAAGCTGCTGAAGTTGCTTTTCTAGAAGAAATTCCTGAGGAAAGAGAAGAACTGCCTGAGTATATACCTCTGTTGGAAGGGAGCAGGTTTCACCCTCTCTCTACCGCATCAGATGAAGAGAATGTCCGTAGGATCGCCGCTGCATTACCCTGACCTGCGTACTACAGTAATTACAAGAGGAAAAGGGATAAGACTACGCCATTAGCTCGACTGCAAGCTGTGATAGAAAGATTAGCAAAGAAAGAAAGATGCCCTGTGTCAGAAATCTTAAGAAGGATAGGACGGGTGCCAGCTAAATCCCGCCTCGGACCGCGAATAGAGCCAGTTGCTGCCATAGAGAAACCAAAGAAGAAGATAAAAGCCAGTTCACCCGTTGTTGTATCGGGTCTACAAATTAGGGAGGATACCACCTTCCAGCATATAGCCGACAGATTATCCGGTCCTAGGCTTCCGGCTGCAAGAAGGATGGTATGGTGACCTACTACTGGCGAGCTAAGACCAAAACAATGTCCTGAGAAGAAAAGTCTCGTTAGGAGACTTGAATCAGAAGAAAATGCTACTGCAATAAAGGGGACTCCCGGAAATGATGTTCAACAACACTTACGAGACAACTGCGAGACCATTCAGAAAAGGCCACTAGAGGATGCCATGGACAAGTTAAGGACCCACATCTGACGGTTAGCAAAAGAAAGAGAAGAAAAACTAGAGGATGAAGTTGACTCATCAGAATTCATGGATGAGGAGTATGCCATGCCAAGATCAACATGGTTGAAACGCGAGCATAATCCGCTTCACAAGGAACTCCAGCAGCTGCGGAGAGAGATGAACCGGTAGTAATGAGGGCACAGCTTCGACAAAGAGATGACACAATTTCCCAGATGGCAAAGAGGATGAAAGAGATGGCTGCTGCCTTAGCCACTCTCCAGAGTCAGGTAAAACCTCAGAAAGAGACACCCCGGAAATTATCCATATTGCAGATGGAGGAAAAGAGATCACATCCGTCAACGGAGACGAACAACCAAAGAAAGATCCTGCACAAAGCATGATTCCAGAAAAGGACATTAAGAGCATGGTAGAACAACAGGTACGAGAAGCCCTAGCACATTCTAAGAGTGGAGCATCTATTCAGACTGGTAGACCTTACCCCGAAGAGATAGATGCGGTCTAATACCTGAAAGGCTTCGTACCACCTCTGTTTAAGACTTTTGATGGAACGGGAAATCCCCGGCAGCATGTAGCACATTTTCGTGCAAGTTGCTGCAATGCTGGTGAGAGTGACGCTTTACTCTTCCGACAGTTCGTCAGCAGTTTGTCAGGGATTGCCTTCGACTGGTACGTAGAATTGCCAAACGGTTCAGTAAAGACCTTTTCAGAACTAGAGAATCTCTTCGTTAAGCGGTTTGTCGGGGCTCAGCACCAAATCACTATCGGTGATCTAGTGGTAGAGCAACAAAATCCGAACGAGACTTTAGTGGATTACATACTTCGATGGAGAAATTTAAGCATGAAGTGTGAACCATAGCTTCAAGAACAACATGCAGTCGACATCCTACTTAAAAGTATCCATGGCCCGATAGCACTTCTCCTTAAAGGATTTACAATCAAGACTTTCGAGAAGTTGCTTAGCAAGGCCGGGAGCTTGCAAGAAGAGGAAAAGCAGTTAAGTTTCGTGGACAAGAATGATAAGCAGAAGCCTGTGAAAACGTTCGAAAAGAAAGTTGGAATCGTCGCGGCAGTAGATAAGGGCAAGCAGCCGGTTCAGATACAGTCAGAGCGGCCACAGTCTAGTTATCAACCACCGCAACGGACTTATCAGCAACCTCAGCAGGGCTATCAGCAGCCTCGTCCGAGCTATCAGTCGCCTCAGCATTATGAACAATCGCCTCGTTCATCGCGTACCTTAAGAGAACTTCTAAATAGAGAATATCCATTCAAAAATGAAGCAGTAGCGAAGATGTTCCGCAGCTTATTGAAGACACCGGATTTTCAGCTGCCATAGCCCAAGAAGCCGGAGGAAGTCAATAAGAAAGATCATCCGAACTATTGCCCTTACCACCAGATGCTCGGACACAAGATAGAGGATTGCATCGCTTTCAAGAGTTGGCTTGATGACAATCTCCGGAGAGGGAACATAACGATCCCAAAGGAATACATGAAGGAACCTCAGAAAGGAGGTTCCGTCAATGTTATTTCAACGGATCCCATTGTTCCGATAAACCCGTACACGACTGATGATGGATGGAGTACCGTCTGGATAAAGTTTTCAAAGAAAATTTTGGATCACATCTAGACCGCTTCTGTACGCGCTTCAACTCAGAGTTTGAAACCTGTCGAGCCGGCACTATCACTTGCGATTGAAGAACCGCCCCGGAAGGAGGAGAAGATCGTGGAAGAAAAGAAGACCGAGGCTCCGAAGGGTAAACTAGGGGCTGCTTATCCTAGGATGGTTGTTTCCGATTCGGGGGAGAAATCCCTCGAACTCCTGACTTTGTATGATTATCTGCTCGCTCCGGCGGGATCTTATAATGATAAGGGTTATGGCGTTGGCTACGTTTTGACTATTTCTAATGATTACGTAACTAGCGACAACCGGCTTAATCCGGATCTCGATTCCAATACAAATAACGATTCTCAAATCATACACAACCTCGACGACCACGACGAAGAAGATGTTCACAAAGGAGGCTACGAAAGCTCGACAAGCAACGAGTCCATTTATGAATTCCGAGGAGCTCCAATCACGATAGAATTAGAACCATCAGACACCGAAGCAACTTCAGAAGAGCCAGTTGTTCCAATTCAAGGGGAGACACCGGAAGATTCAGCACTAGATGCAGAAGAAATAATTGAAGTCAATCTAAGAAGCGGAAAAGTTCTACCCCCGAGAATGGGTCCAAAGGAAAAAGGAAAGCAGGTGGTTGCTTAGGAAGAGTCAACCCCAGCAGAGGAACTGCCCATTCGGGAAGAAACCGAGGAACATGGTAATAGAGTGGACTATAACGTGCTAGCCCATCTTAGGAAGCTACCAGCCAAACTAAGCATATACGACGCTCTGATCCTGTCAAAGGAGATGAGGGAGGCTCTGATCAAGGCTTTACTTGATCCAGAGATTTGTTTAGCCCAAATGGCCGGTAATTCCTTCGACGAGGTTTGCTCGTTAAGAGAACAGTGAGGTGTTACCTTCACGGACAATGATCTATTACTGGGAATAGCTGATCACAACCGACCGTTATACATTTCAGTCACTATTGGAAAGTTTACGCTCTCTAGAGTGTTGGTTGATCCGGGAGCATCAATCAACATAATGAATATTCAGACACTAGCATATTTGGAAATTGCTGCTCGCGAGCTTAGGCGTACAAGATGCTATTAAGAGGCTTCAATCAAAAAGGAGAAAGAGCTCTTGGATCGATAACACTACTAATGAAGACCGGTGATTTAGCAAAGACAACCGCAAAATTCCACATAATTGATTCTGAGACATCGTTCAACGCTCTACTGGGTCGGCCATGGATCCATTAAAATCGGATGGTACCGTCGTCTCTAGTGCATAAAGTATTACGAAGGAGGGGAACAGTGCATCAAAGGTGATTTGCAACCGTTCTCCGTGCATGAAATTGGAATTCATGAAGATGCGGCCTACTACGCGCCTCCGAAGAAAACAATCTTTTCCAGAAATACTATACCAAATGAAGCAAAAGAAATTCGAGACGATGAAGAACCTGAAGTTCTAGTCCAACAGTTACTCACCACTCCCTTACGGCGAGATGGTGAAGATTTCTCCAGACTCGCACCAGAGGTCGAGGCCGGGGACGAGGACGTGGAAGAAATGTTGGAGCAGTTGGACAGAAGAAACCGGTCATCGATGTTGATTGGGAGAACAGTTCCGAAGAAGAAGAATAAATTGAGAAAGACGCAGCGACAATAAGTCAAAAGAAACCCCAGTTCAAGATCTCTCTCGATGATGAAGAGAATGAAGAATACAAATTAATGTACGAGAAGATTAACCATTATGTACATACTATGACCCTGACCCCGATCCATTCTAATAAGATCGAGGGTATGGTGGTCAAGGAAGTGCATGGTGGTGGTACTAAACCAATCAAGTTTTACCATGGTGCTTCTTCTTCCAATACTGAAAAAGATGTACAATTTGAAGATGTTACTTCATCTGAATTAATGGAATTACCTTTTGAGTGGTACTCTCCCTGTGTTCAAAATTTAATTCAACGTGGTGTTTTACCTAAACGGTGGACAAAAGGTCAATCACAACACTTTGAAAAATTATAGAATAATGCTGGTAGGCCTCCCAATTCAAAACATGGTCTCGGATTCGGCACAGTAGGATCAGTTGATGATACGGGATTTTTCTTGGTTGTCACTTGCGAACCTAATAAAGAGTGCTTGGAAGCTTCAGAAGATCTTGAGGATCTACCAATCGGCGACGCTCCAGCAAAATTCGAGGAAGAAATCAAATCTACAATAGACGAGTTAACGGAAGTTAACTTAGGTACTAGCGAAGAGCCGAGGCCTACCTTTGTTAGCTCCTTACTCAATAAAGAAGATTCCGAAGACATAATCAAGGTACTAATGGAATTCGAGGACTGTTTTGCTTGGAGTTACGATGAAATGCCAGGATTATCTCCAGAAGTCGCAGTTCACAGACTAGGAGTGGATCCTACTTCCGTTCTAGTCAGACAAGCTCCCAGAAGAATGCGTCTAGAAATTGAGCAACAAGTAATAGCTGAAGTTAAGAAGCTAATAGACTCTAAATTTGTCCGTGAAGAACAATACCCTACTTGGTTAGCCAACGTGGTACCAGTCAGAAAGAAGAATGGTCAGATCAGAATCTGTGTGGATTTCAGAGATTTGAATAAAGCATGTCCCAAGGATGAATTTCCACTACCAATCCCGGAACTGATGATCGACATCGCTTCGACGCATGAAATCTTCTCATTTATGGATGGATCGTCGGGATACAACCAGATAAAGGTGGCACCAGAAGACGAAAAGCTCACGACATTCAGAACGCGATCGGAGTGTATTGCTACACAGTAATGCCATTCGGACTAAAGAACGCAGGAGCAACATACCAAAGAGCGATGACGAAGATTTTTGACGATCTCATTCACAACCAAGTCGAGTGCTACGTGGATGATGTGGTCATCAAAAGTAAAATGAAGGAAGATCACCTATATGATTTGAGAATTGTTTTCGAGCGACTAAGACAATACAACCTTAAGATGAATCCCTTAAAATGCGCCTTCGGCGTCACCTCCGGGAAATTCTTAGGATTTGTTATCCGACATCGCGGGATTGAAATCTATCGGAAGAAGATTAAAGCTATCTTAGAAATGCCGCCTCCCAATACCTTGAAACAACTACGATCTTTTCAAGGAAAGTTGGCATATCTTCGACGCTTTATCTCGAACTTGTCAGGTAGGTGTCAGCCCTTCTCGGCATTAGTTAAAAAGGACGCCGAATTCGTTTGGGATGAGAAATGCCAGCGGGCTTTCAAGGACGTTAAGCAATATTTAATGACACCTCCTGTCTTAGCAGCCCCAGTCTCAGGTAGACCGTTGATACTTTATACTGCGGCTTTAGAAGATTCTCTCGGAGCCCTGCTAGCCCAGGTCAATGACGAGGGAAAAGAAAATGCTCTCTAGTACCTTAGTCGTCGTCTGATCCAGACGGAAGTAAAGTATCCTCCGATTGAGAAGCATTGTTTGGCCCTGATCTTCGCCGCTCAAAAGCTCAGGCATTACATGCTTTCTCATAAGGTCAACCTTATTTTGAGAGTTAATCCGTTGCAATACTTGATGACCCGACCAATGCTTTCTGGTAGACTTGCCAGGTGGTCGATGATACTATTGCAATTCGACATAACTTTCGGTACTCTTCGGGCCGTAAAGGGACAAGTCCTAGCAGACTTCCTCGCAGCACACCCTTTGCCGGCGGATTCGCCTCTCGACGACGATTTGCCTGACGAGCAGATAGTGAGCCTAGATGACCCTGATGATCGACATTGGGAACTGTACTTTGACTGTGAGTCCTCAGCACAGAAGAACAAAGAATTGCAAACGACAGTGCCCGGTAAGGCAGGAATCAGACTGATCTTTATAACACCGGAGCGGGGGATGTTAAGATACTCCTACCACTTAACAGAACCATGTACAAACAATGAGGTAGAATACGAAGCCCTTATAACCGGATTGGAATTAACCATTCAGATGAGAATAACAGACATCAACATCTACGGAGATTCTCAGTTGATTATTCAACAGGTGGCTGGACAGTGCAGAATTTTAAAGCCAAGACTCGAGCAGTACTTTCAGTATGCCATGAAACTGTTGGAGCAAATTCCAACGTAACGATCTACAAGATTCTTAGGAGAGAAAATGCTCTCGCAGATGCACTAGCCCGTCTTGCAAAGGAATTTGCCTGCTTGCAGGATGACTCAGTTGAAGTGTCAGTTCAAGGACGACAGGTCCTATCACAGCTCGACATGGATACAATACATAAATCAGCAAAAAAAGCAGAAGAAACAATTGCAGCAGTGACAGAAAATACAGAAGATTAGCGGCAGCCATTAATAGACTACTTACAGACAGGAAACCTGCCTGACGATAAGTCGTTAGCCCATCAAATCAAGAAAAGAACTCTGTCTTACGCATTAATTAACAATACGTTATACAGAAGGTCTTTTGACCAGATGTGGCTAAGATGCCTGAGCGGGTCCGAGGCTCGTGAAATCGTTAAAGAAGTACATTCAGGACTTTGTGGCGCTCATCAGTCGGGTCCGAAAATGAAAATGAAGATTAAAAGACTAGGGTACTACTGGCCCTCAATGATGACCGACTGTATGAAAGTTGCCAAAAGTTGGCACCGGTGCCAAGTGCATGGAGCGGTTCTACATCAACCTCCAAATGTGCTACATCCGACAATCGCATCGTGGCCATTTGAGTGTTGGGGCACATATATGGTGGGTCTGATAGAACCGCCTTCTTCAAGAGGACATCGCTTCATTCTTGCAGCTACAGACTACTTTTCTAAATGGGCATAAGCTATACCACTCAGAGAAGTGAAGGCACACCACGTGCTACAGTTTTTCAAGAACCAAGTCGTCTACCGTTTTTGGGTACCACATAGGATCATTTCAGATAATGGGTCTGCATTCAAAAGTAAAAAGATCAACAATTTTGTCAGAAGACACGGGATCGATTGGCTATACTCAACGATCTACTACCCAAGAGCAAACGGCTTGGCCGAGGCTTTTAATAAAACTCTCGTTCAAATTTTAACAAAAACTTTGGACAAAAACAAGAGAAATTGGCACGAGAAGTTTTTAGAAGCCTTATGGGCCTACAGGATGACTTTTAGGACTCCTACTCAGTCTACGCCTTACGCTTTAGTGTACGGGTTAGAGGCCGTCTTGCCCCTGGAAGTTCAGCTTCTGTCACTCCGAATTGCAGTTACAGAAAAAATCACTACAGAAGAAAATGCCAGACTACGACTGGAGGAATTGGAAGGCTTGGAAGGGAAAAGACTTTCCGCGCAGTAGAATTTGGAACTATACTAAGCCAAGATGATCCAGGCCCATGATAAACTGGTCCGCCCAAGAACTTTCAAAGTCGGTGACTTAGTTTTGGTTCTCAGAAGACATATCCTTGCACACCGCAAGATAGGAGGTAAGTTTGAACCAACATGGGAAGGGCCGTTCGTGGTCGCGACGAGCCTACTCTGGAGGTTCCTACCAACCGGTGAATTGCCGTGGAGAACGACCCATGCTTCCAATCAATGGACGGTATTTAAAGAAATATTACGCAACCTGATGTTTCGAAGGGTGGCCTCTAAAGTAGAATCTTATCCCTAGAAACACGGGTGAGGTAATCACTTTGTGACTGGATCCGAACCCAAAACAAAATAAAATGGATAATAAAAAATCTCATCAACGAAAATGTTAAAAAAGAAAACATGAGAAATCATAATAATAAAATGTCAAATCTTTCCTTTTAAATCCGTTCATTCCTGGAATTTTCTCATCTCTTCCTACTTCCTTTAAATTTAAAAGAAGTGAATAAGAATTTTTAAGTGTTTTTCTTATTGTTCTTGTTCTTACTACAACCCCTTATCCTTTCCTTGTTTTTTTTGCAGGGAAATGTCGAACGGGCGGTTGGTTCTAAACTTTAGAAATGGCGTGAGTCTAGCACTTGATGAAAAGAGGGTGAGGGATGGAGCATTGATAGAGATTGACTCAGACTTCACACCAGCCAGCTTACAATACGAAGAAAATGATTGGATCTCAGTTGATCGAGAAGAACTTCACAGCCAGACAGTGATGAAAATGGGTGGCCCGAGCCACCAATCCAGCAACAAGAAAAGAAAAGCAAACGCCACGCATGCAACCGGAGAAGATAGGAAAATTAAGTCCGTGGTTGCCACAGCAAGGGTAGGCTTGTCTGCGCCGCACCCGCAGAAATTCCAGGGGTAAGGAGAGCTACTCTCACTGCTACCCAGCGAAGAAATAAGAATCGTCGCATTCGCAAAATGTTGACCAAGTTAGCAGAAGATCAACATAAACAGACAGTGGATACCGTTAGTGCAAATGCTCCAAGGAGACCGGTTCGTCAGGAACCAGACAGAAGAAAGTCCACTCCAAGAAGGTTGGAAAAGATAAAAGAAATACCAAGAAAAGCAGAAATAGAGTCGGTACCTCGACGCCGAGCATATGTACCGGATTCGAAGAGTCTTGTTGCGAAAGCAACCCCGGAGGATGTCCCTACGGAGACTATCCCCGAGGAGCCGAGACATGCAGAAGAACGTGCTGGGGTTGAGCCATACATCCCGCAGTATGTTACTAGACACCGAGGACTTCAGATAATCCCGGAATACAAGCTGGAGAAAATGCAACTAGTCGAGAAGAAAACCTTTGAATACTTTGAAAGAATTGGAAACAAGAGGGTTAACATCTTGGAAGGCCTCGAGCTGCATACAGATGTTTTCTCAGATTATGAGAAACAAAAAATTGTAGACTGCATCCTTGAATTACAGAAAATGGGTTAAGCTGGCCGCCTGAGAGAAAAGACATACTCAGAACCCTGAAGATGGATGCCAGGAAAGGGAAGAGTTACAATCCAATGCGGATGTTGCTACAATTTTTCCACTGACAGAAAAGGAAATCCAGTAGGGATACTCCGTCGCAGTGAGGTGGATCCGATGCCAAGAATCATCAAGGGAATGGTGAAAAGGATGATAACATGGAGGGTATTTTCTGCAGATTGCATACCCAACAGCTACATTATTAACATCTATAAGGAAGGCGACTGCATACCTCCACATATAGACCATCATGACTTTGTTAGACCCTTCTGCACAGTATCATTCGTCAACCAGTGCAACATCATGTTCGGATCTAACCTCTGGATTGCAGGCCCCCGTGAGTTCCGAGGGCCGGTGGTGATACCACTACCGGTAGGTTCCGTTCTGGCATTAAAAGGAAACGGAGCAAATGTTGCGAAGCATTGCATTCCAAGAGTGCCTGTGGAGCGGATCTCAGTTACTTTTAGAAGAATGGACGACAGAAAAATGCTTTACCACTTTCGCACGCATCCGAATTGGAGAGTCTCCGGCCCTACGAGCTGTGAGTTACATGGGAAATAGCACACCTCCAATACACATCCATGCGGCATTCCTGCCAAGGGTGGCTTGGGAGGTGATGTTATTGCCCATGTTTCTTACTATTCAGACATGGATTTTTGACAGATGCTTTTGGATGGATCAACAAGAATCTTACATAATCCGTTTTGGATTTACATGGATTGTATGAGACATTAAATTTTCGAGGAAAATGTCATCATGACTAGATCAAGTTGTATGATGTACTTTCAGCAACTTGGAATGAAAACGACTACGTCATATTTTGCCTTCACCTCTTTTTTGTGCAAATTGACTGGGAAACACCATTAGAGTTAAATGAACTTTGAACGAAGAACAGAAAAGAAAAGAAAATAAATGATAACTTTTCCTAAAAAATCTTAATATTAAAATGAACTTCAAATTCACGTGAACACTAAATAAACAACAAAAAAATAAAATGGGATCTTTAAAGGACAAACAAAACGAATCTAAATCTCAAATTGAATTCCGATCTGAATCCTTCGATTCGAACCTTTCAGTTCTTTCCTCAATTGAAATCTGTTTGAAACTCTTTTGAAATTTGAATATTCTCTTCGACTTGTTGTTAAGTCAAGTCTTTTCAGCTTGGTACACTTACCAGCTCCTTTCAATTCTCTTTCTTCTGTGTCTTAGAGGATCGACTAGTTCTATTGACACGAAGCCACGAACTTTGTTCGATTTGGTTCTGATGACATGAGACTGGGTCCCTCTTCATACAGATAAATCTTCGAGATTGGAACCAGTTTCCATTTCTCATTAAATTTCCGAGGCTGGTACCTAAATTCCAGTTCTCTTCCTTCGAGGTCGGTACCTAAATTCCGGCTCTCATTCGAGATCGATACCTAAATTTTGATTCTCTTTCGAATTGATACCTAAATTTCAATTCTAAATTTCCGAGACTGGTACCTAAATTCCAGTTCTCTTCCTTCGAGGTCGGTACCTAAATTCCGACTCTCATTCGAGATCGATACCTAAATTTCGATTCTCTTCGAATTGATACCTAAATTTCAATTCTAAATTTCCGAGACTGGTACCTAAATTTCAGTTCTCTTCCTTCGAGGTCGGTACCTAAATTCCGACTCTCATTCGAGATCGATACCTAAATTTCGATTCTCTTTCGAATTGATACCTAAATTACAATTCTAAATTCCGAGACAGGTACCTAAATTCCAGTTCTCTTCCTTCGAGGTCGGTACCTAAATTCTGACTCTCATTCGAGATCGATACCTAAATTTCGATTCTCTTTTGAATTGATACCTAAATTTCAATTCTAAATTCCGAGATCGATACCTAAACTTCGATTCTCTTTCGAATTGATACCTAAATTTCAATTCTAAATTTCGAGACTGGTACCTAAATTCCAGTTCTCTCCTTCCGAGATCGATACCTAAATTTCGATTCTCTTTCGAATTGATACCTAAATATCAATTCTAAATTCCAAGACTGGTACCTAAATTCCAGTTCTCTTACTTCGAGGTCGGTACCTAAATTCCGACTCTCATCCAAGATCGATACCTAAATTTCGATTCTCCTTCAGGTTTGATACTTAAATTTCAAATCTCACTCTCTCGAGATCAGTACCTAAATTCTGATTCTCATCCTTTTTTCGTTGATACTTAAACTCTGATTCTCACTCCGAGGCTGGTACCTAAATTCCAGTTCTCTTCGCAATCCCGAGGTTGAAACCCAGGTTTCAATTCTCATTTCAAATCCAAATTTCAAATTCAAAATTTCCTTAAATCGATTTGAAATTAAACTTCAATCGAAATCGAGACTCAGAACAAATCGAAATCTGAACTCACACATTGAAACTTGAAATTTAAAAGTAAAATGAAATCTAAATTGAATTCCCCAGATCTTGTGATTTGGAGTTCACCTCCTTTTCCATTCCCCATCGAGAGTTCAGGAATCTTCGATCTTGGAAATATACTCGATACTCCCCACGTGAAATTCTTCTACTTCATCCTATGTTTGTCACTTGGACATCTGTATTGGTTTTGTTGATCTCTTCGGTCAACGCCAATACGCGCGGTGTGCTTGATTAGCACACCACACCTATTGGGGGTCCATTTGTTGACCTCATTTTTGATGAGGTCTTTTGCTTCTCTCTTTAGTACTTAGGATCTAGCCTTAAGCTTTTCCTTTGACTAATCTTAGAGGACTAGAAATGGAACACACCATTTAGAAATTCAAACCACTTCTTAGCTCCCTGCAAACCCCACAAGCTTGATTGTAGACCCCTAATCACCTAGAGGGTTGAAATCAAATGTGGAGGTTTAAAGGATGAGTTCCCTATGGGACTTTTGGCCTTAGGAATACCCCAGGTGGCCCGGTCCAGTGAGGGTCGACTTGCACATACACTACACTATCACACACATTCCAAGTCCTAAAACCGCACTCTCACCCAACTTGACTTCCTGACTCATGTAGGTAATTCATATGGATGGTCCTTAACCCCTAAGCCCCTGGCCGAGAGGGTTAGGAACAACATAGTGAATGCCCCAAATGAGTCCTCTCATGGCTCATATGGACTTAATATGGCTTCATGGCTCAACCAAAGTGATCCCATTTCACTCACATTTGATCAATCTTCTTTTTTTCAAAATTTCAATTTTTGACCTCCGGGGCCCCGGACCCACCAAATCTACCAAATACCCTTGAAATGGCCCAAAATTTGCAAAATTACCTAAATTACCCAAGATCCCTCAAAATCAATCCTAAACACTTCCCACCATTCAAATTGACCATCTTTGGCCAAAATACCAAAATTTCCAAAAATACCCCTAAACCCCCCCAAAATTACCAAAATACCCTTTTACCCCAAAAATCCAAAAATTCTAAAAATTCCCAGAAAATTTCAAAAAATCCCAAATATTCCCAATTTCATTTTGTTCAACTACACCATAGGCAAATTTTTCCAATTTATCCCACTTTTACAAAAACCTCCAGTTTGACCCATTTTCAACCCAAGTGAACCCAATGTCAAACCAAACCACCCCAATTGACCTCAATTTTGGTCCAATTCAATTCTAAACTTCAATTAAATATCCCCAATATTAATTTAGACCAAATCCAAGTCCAATTTGATTGACATTTTGGCCCAATTCCAGTTTGGGGCTTAAGGCCGAATTTTGGCCCATGACCTAAACCTAGTCCAAACCAACCCAATTGAACTCCAATTGGCCCCAAATATTTTCTAAGGCCTTCCTAACATCCCCATAAACAAAAAACTAACTTTATTTGCCCAAAATTTTAACCTAAACTCCACCCAACCTAACCTAAAACCAAAATCCCTTAAATTGACCTAAGCCCAAACCTAACCCAAATGGGCCCAAATCCCAAAATTAGAGCCCAACCAAAATTGAAAACTCTTTGTAACACTCCCATAAACATTTTTCAACATTAATTTTACACCAAATCCAACTTGAGCCTAACCTTAAACCAAGTTAGCCCAATTTGACCCACTTTGGCCCCTTTACTAAAAGACCCACATTAAACCCAATTCAATTCAAAATCACTTCAAATTTGTTCCAAATCACTCATGACACATCCCTAAACTAAACCCAATATTTATTTGGCTTGGTACTTCGCAAAACTTTCATCCAAAATCCCATTTTAAAAACTAAAAGCCCACTCCCATAAAGCCTTTAAAAGCCCATTTTCACCAAAATTCAAAAGGCCCAAAACCTATTTCAAAAACCCATATGACATCTTCATTGGTCATCCATTTGATAAAATCACCCCTTAAGTTTTATTTCATCATTTAAACAAACCAAATGTGGCCCCATGAAAATTTTCCATCAAAATGTCTAAAAATTCAAAACCCTTTTTCATGTAATTGACCAAGCTTTGCCCCAAGCCACATGGAGCCATGGAACCATGCATAAGCCATATGCAAGCCTTGGAAGCCACTTTCCACATCACCAAACCATTTATGGCTAGAGAGGGAACCCCTTTCCAAACTCCTTCTTAAGCCTTTTTAACCCCTTTTATGTCACACTCTAACCCATGCTTAATCAAAATTCTTGGGATAGAGACTTCTCCACCTAAAGTCAGCTGAGCCAAATGATTCATTTCAGCCCAAATTAAACTCTTGGAGGGTGAACCCAACCCATTTCCATGGCTTGACCAAATTAAGCTCAAAATGACTCTTCCCCCTTACCACTTAAATCAAACTCCTTTACACATGTCAAGCCTCAATTTCCTGCACCATTTCCAACCCCTGACCCTTCTGAGCCAGATGGTGACCTAACCCTGCCAGCCAGCCGCCTGGGTCGCCGGAAAACACCATGGCCGAGAGCTCCATGTGGGCCAAATTTTTCAATTCTTCCTTGCTGAGTTGTCCCAGTCCAATTGAACACCATGGTTGTTCTTCTCTTGCATAGAGCAGCTGATCTCAAGCATCAAACCCCCCTGGGAAGCCCTCCAGCCATGTCTATTTAAACCCACCACCCTCTTGGCTAAATGAGGTGATGAACCAGACCTTAAGGAAACTCTGCCAAAATTGCTCCAGGACCTCCTCCTAACCCAGAGCAGTTGATCCCCAGTGTTCCTTTGCCATAATCCCTATTAACAGAGCTCAATTTTTGAGTTGAAAATCTACCCAAAAAACAGGACACTTCACCACAGGGAGCCAATCTTCAAATTGATTGACCCTACACCTTCACCAGACCAAGAGGAGAAGTTCCCGACAAAAGCCCCCTCACCGAGCCGACCATTGCTTCCAGCCTCTAAGCTTTGTGATCGGCCTTGGTCACTTTCATACTTAGACAATTCCTCAGAGCCAGAGACTTCATCTGGAGCTTGCCTGGACTCAATCGAAGGTGACACAACCCTCAGATCGAAGCATCACTTCTCTGAGCAAAGGTATGAACTCATTCTTCCTCCCGAGCTTCCAGCAATTCTCCATTTCGTTTGGGTTATTTTCATAGCCTATAAACCGTATGGATGTGTTCGTCTCTTCAAGGCTAATCGATAGAGCATAAGAACTCGAAAATCCATTGAGAATCGAGGGAGAGGGTTTGAGTGTGGACGGTCACGGGTGCACACCAGTCGTAGACGATGACCAGGAGCTCTTGGATCGCGCGTGTATCGAGCGAAAGGTCGATATCAAGCCGGACAGCGGAATGTTACGTGAACCGCGGGCCCCTGGAGCGCTGAGTCAGATGGGAGCGTCGAATCACAGAGCGACGCGTAGGCTTTCGATCCGCCGTAGGATGACGCGGCGCCGAGTCGGATAAGTAGGAAATTAGGGTATTTTTGAATTATTTAAATGCCCTGAACTTCAAAAATTCATATCTTTGCATAGAAAAATCACAAAAATAAAATAAAAATACTCTCTTGCTCAGTGAACAGAGGAGAATAATGTGAAAAAGAAATCAAGTTAATTGGATGAGTATTTTATTTTTAATAATTTATTTACTGTTTCCAATGTTTTGATTCTCCATTTGCATAGACAATTCACCATGGTATGAGACCATAGGGCTTTTGAAGCCTCTGATCTTGGGAACATTCCCTGAATTTGTCAAGGTCAGAGGCCATCTCTGTGAAGAGTTATTGATTTTTCAAGTTCATGTCACTATTTTAGGTATTTTAATTCTAATAAATAGCATGTTGTAAAATAAATTCTAGGAAAATTTGGTGATGTTTCTTAGGACTAGAAGACCCTATGAAAAATATATTTTGAGTTAATTCATTCATAATAACCTTAATTTGCCTAAACTCCCAAAATTGAATTTGAATTAATTAGGGTTAACCACACATCAAATTGACTTGAAAATAATTCTCCATTACTCTTTAGGGTCAAAGGAACCTTACGTAAAATTTTGAAATCAATTGGACTTGATTAACCCCATCAAATGGGTTGATTAAGCCTCATAAGCAAAATGGAACTTTAAAAATTCATAACTCCAAAAATACTTTTCAAAATTTCACAAAAATGATTTTGGAGCTTCTCTGATATCAGGGAAATTCAGGAAAATTAAAATTGGAATTTTCTAAAAAAGTTGATTTTTCACAATATTTTAATATTTTAATAATTAAAAAATAATAAAAATCATAAAAATATTAAAAATCATAAAAATGTCACATTTTGACTCCTAATTACTTAGGAACAAACCAAATATTTTTCCTAACTCCCTAGGATAAGATATTGAATTTTAAAGGCTTAATGTAATTTTTAATATTAAAAAAAATGAATTTTTAACCTCTTCACTAAAATAATTCTAATAAACCAAAGAAAAATTAGAAAATTATAAATTTTTTTTTTCTGGTCTCCTTGAGGTCAGAGAAGTTTAAGAAAAATATAAAATCTATTTTTCAACTTTTATTTTATTTTAAAATTAATTAATACTATAAAACTCAAAATAATTATAATAAATAAAATATAATTTAAAAAATCACAAAAATTGGTCCAAGTGGTCCCCTGGTTATTAGGAATATCCCATAATTTTCTTAAGGACAAAAACCTTTCCTTGGTCATGTTGTTGAATTTTCTTTGAAAACCCCTATTTTCTACTAAAAATAATTATATAAATAAATTAAATTCAGAAAAATCACATTTTCTCCTCTAATGTCTTAATTGACATGTGAGTGAGGTGACATAAAAATTTCAAATTCATTTCAGCTCAATTTAGTGAGTTATGAAATAAATAAGCTTAAAAGGGCATAAAGGTAATTAAGAATTTTAACCCTTAATTAAAACACTAGGTTTAATCAAAATGGAGGGTAAAATATTTGATTTTAACTTTCTCTTGGATGATTGAAACTTAGGGAAATTAAGGGGTAGAAACCCATTAAACACTTTGGAATTATCAAAATGAAACTTTAATTAATTAAATAATTTAAATTTTCGAAAGAATATATTTAAAATTTGGATTATTAAAATAGGGATATTATTAAGAGGATATTTATTCTTTAATTTAAAAATCCCTAAATAAGTCACTTCAATAATATTTAGTTCTTAATTAAAAATTAAAATAATAATCCAAATTAAATAAATTAAAAATTAAAAGAAGATAACCCTTAAATGAATTAAAGCTTAAAATTTTAAATGGTCTAATAATTAAAAATCAAATTTAAAATCTTAGAATTAAATTAAATTAAATTAAATTAAGTCAAGTCAAAGTTTAAATTAAATTAAATTAACACCTTAAAATGAAATTAAATTAAATTTAAAATATTGGAACTAAAATTAAAACTAAAATTAAATTAAATTAAATTAAAATTAAAGTTAAACTAAAATTAAAATTAAATTGAAATTAAATTAAAATTAAATTAAAATTAAATTAAATTAAATTAAATTAATTAAAATTAAATTAAATTAAAATCAAATTGAATTAAATTAAATTAAAATCATTTAACAACAAACTTAAATGAAATCATTAAGAGTTAAATCAAAATATATCAATAATTTCAATACCTCTTCCTATCTAAGTAAATTTAAAACATGAACATCAATTTGAAATACTAAGATAATTGAAAATGTAAAGACTTAAATTAAATCTAAAATAATTTGAACACTATTCCAAACTTAAAATTATTAATTAAAACTTCATAATTAAATTAAATCACTTTAAATCATTAACTCAAACTTTAAATTAAGAATGATTAAAATTCTCGACAAACCAACTTGCCCTTAAAGGTTTTAATTATTATAACTCTTAAATAGAGTATTAAGTGAAATGTCACTTCATTCATCAAGTAATCAAATACCCAAGTTCACTAAGCAAGAGACAAAGTTTAACTAAACTCCTGGATGATTAATTCATATGTGCAACTAAATTTACTTGGACTCAAAATGATCTCGGAAATACTGAAAAGATGTTTAGGACTCGTCCTAAGCACTTCCTCAATATGATGAGATGTTTTAGAAGAACAATTGAATTTAATTGTTCTTCGATGAAGAAAATCATCCTTAAACTAAAATCAAGAACCCAGACGTCATAGGAAATGACTAGCAATAGGATTAGAATTCTGGTTGACAACCAAAACCTTTCCTTTAGTCTTTAACTAGGTACTTGTTGAAATATTTAAATGCTTTAATTTGTGTTTTAAAGTGTAGCTTGGAATGACGAGAAGACCCTCCAGGTACGCTTTTATGTTATTGCAATCTACTTTATTGCATTTTCTTTACCCACACTGCGCTTTACTTTTCTTGCATGTTAAACAAGACTGTTGCATGAAAACTAAAACCTTTAGGATAGTCCCTGAACTGAAACCAAAACTAAATTAAAAGTCATCATAAGATAAAATTCACTGCCACAACATTCCAAAATTTAAAACAACTCAAAATTTAATCACAAACAGAACAACAAAACTACAATTACAACTAAATTAAAACCTCTCATTGAATGATCGGGAATACCTCGGATGATGTAACCCACGTGTTGCTAACGGGATTTCCCACAGTCTAAATGAAAGTGTGGAACTCATTCAGTTGAGTTTAGCAAATTCATCTGGACTAAGTGAATTCGATGAAAATAACGGTGTCGGGATGACGGAACCGTGGGATCTTAATCGGTTCTGTTTAAACAACTTTAAGATTTTTTTTAATTAAAATATTAAAAATATTTGGACTTTAAGATTTCTAAACCCAAAACACTTCTCTCATCTCTTGATTTTCACCTTCTAAAACTAAACCTCTGCAACAATAAGGATCTCGGAGCATGGTGAGCATCACGACCATCTTCATCAGCAAAACTCGGGTCTACTTCAGCAAAAATTTCTTAGAATTAAATAACCAAGCCATAGGACTTTAAGGTAGTTTGCCTAGTGCAACATAAATCCTCAACTCTTCGTTAGGCATTTGCATGATCATGTCATGTAAATTAAGCCCTAGCTGGTCTTAGGATTCCGAGGTAGTTGTCTGGTATGACATAAACTCTCACATCTTCGAGGCTATTTGTATGATCATAATATACAAATATAAGTCCCTATTAACTAAAATTGACGAGATTACAATATTAAATAAACTCCCAAATCAAAGCCAAACAATAGGATAGTTTGGGAAGTTGCCAAGATTCTTCTTGGATCCTCAGCTTCTCCTACTCCTCTTCCATTGGACTCCTGAAAAAAAATGTTCCAAAATTCAATCCTTTGAAACCTTAAACTTTGAAATTCTTGAGAGCAAAACCACTGATCATTATCGAGAGTTTTCTTAAATGATTCCCGTCATTTAAGATGTAATTAACTATAAGGGCTTGCCCTTATTGGGGACTTTAAGAACCCAGGTAATATAAACCCTGCTTAATTCCTTTATATTAAGCAGAGGAACTTGTCGGCTTATAAAATTGGTTCGCAGACCAAACAGATGTCAAAAATATTTTAGTTTATTTAATCGAGCCCCATCATCAAGCAGTGTGTCTATTCCTCGGGATAAATACACGGTCTGTGGTGCGGTTTTAGTTTATATAAACTATTCGGGATGTGAGATCGGTTTGATTTCATATCTTAAAATTTTCAAATTTAAAAAAAAATTATTTTTCAAAATCAAATACTACTTTCTAAATTATATATATTTAAATTAAATTTAAGATTTTCCGACAATTTCTGTAGGCGACTCCCTTTTTAAAATACAACACATAACCTAAAAATATGCAGACAGGTCGATGGGTTAAAAATTGACCATTTTAACCAAAGTTGACTTTTTGTTCAAAATTTGACCTATTTGGTTAATGAGTTGGTAATTGGGTCGAGAATTAACCATTTTGACCGAAGATGACTTTTTGGTTAAAAAGTTGATCTATTGGGTCAGTGGGTTGGTCATGTGTCAAAAATTGACCATTTTAACTAAAGTTGACTTTTTGTTCAAAAGTTGACCAATTGGGTTAAAGGGTGGTCATTAGGTCAAAAAATGACAATTTTGACCAAAATTGTCTTTTTGGTCAAAAGTTGACCTATTTGGTTAATGAGTTTGTCATTAGGTCAAGGATTGACCATTTTGACCAAAGTTGACTTTTTATCAGAGATTGACTATTGGGTCAATAATTGGTCATTAATTCAAAAATAGACTATTTTGACCAAAATGGCCTTTTGGTCAAAAGTAGACCTATTGTACCAATGGTTTGGGCATTAGGTCAGGGATTGATCATTTATATTTAATAGTTAAGTAAATTAAAAATAAATATATATAAATATATAGGTATATATAAATATATATATATATATATATATATTTATATAATATTAATTTTTTTATTTTAATCTGTTTTAAGTATATTATATTGTTTATAAATATAATTTACTTATAAAAATAATTAATAATTAAATAAATTATAAATAAAAAAATATATATAGCTATATATATATATATATATATATATATATATATATATATATATATATATATATATATATATATATATATATATATATATATAAATTATATTATTTTTTTATTTTAAATGTTTTAAGAATAGTATATTTTTTATAAATATAATTTAATTATAAAAAAATTAATAATTAATGAATTATAAATAAAAAAATATATGTAGCTATATATAAATATATATATATATATATATATATATATATATATATATATTTATATATATTTATATATATATAAATTTATATAATATTATTTATATTTATAATGTGTAAAGTATAATATATTATTTATATAATATAATTAAATTATAAAAATATTTAATAATATAAATAAATATATATATATAAATATATATATATATATATATATATATATATATATATATATATATATAAACTTATTTAATATTATTTTTTATTTTTAATATTTTAAGTATAGTATATTATTTATAAATATAATTTAATTTTAAAAAAATTTAATAGTTAAATAAATTATAAATAAATAAATATAGGTATATATAAATAAATTTATATATATATATATATATATATATATATATATATATATATATATATATATATATATATATATATATATATATATATATATATATATATATATATATATATATATATATATATAAATTTATTTAATATTATATTTTATTTTAAATATTTTAAGTATAGTATATTATTTATAAATATAATTTAATCATAAAAATATTTAATAGTTAAATAAATTATAAATAAATAAATTTATATCCGTATATATAAATATATATATATATATATATATATATATATATATATAATATTATTTTTTTATTTTATATATTTTATTTATAGTATATTATTTATAAATATAATTTAATTATAAAAATATTTAATAATTAAAAAGATTATAAATAAAAATATACATATTGAGGCACATAAATATATATTTATATATATAAAAAAATTTATTTAATATATATATATATATTTTTTAAATATTTTAAGTATTAGTATATTATTTATAAATATAATTTATTTATAAAAATAATTAATAATTACAAAAAATTATAAATAAAAAATATATATAGAGGTACATAAATATATATATATATATATAATAAAATTTATTTAATATTATTTTTTTATTTTAAATATTTTAAGTATAATATATTATTAATAAATATAATTTAATTATAAAATTATTTAATTGTTAAAAAAATGATATATATATATATATATATATATATATATATATATATATATATATATATATATATATATATATATATATATATAAATTTTTATAAAATTATTTTTTTATTTTAAATATTTTAATTATAGTATATTATTTTATTTTTAATTTAATTATAAAAATATTTAATAGTTAAAAATTATAAATATATATATATATATATATATGTATATATATATATATATATATATATATATATATATATATAATGTATATATATACATATATATATATGTATATATATACATATATATATATGTATATATATACATATATATATATGTATATATATGTATACATACATATATATGTATCTATATATATACATATATATGTTTATATATATATATATATGTATATATATATATATATATATATATATATATATATATATATATATATATATATATTATTTATATATATATTTATTTTAATGTTTTAAGTATAGTATATTATTTATAAATAAAATTTAATTATAAAAATATTTAATTGTTAAATAAATTATATATATATATATATATATATATATATATATATATATATATATATATATATATATATATATATATATATATATATTTTAAAGGGAAGAAGCCACAAAGGCTCCCTACATGTTACTAGAAACCGTAATTACAAAAAACCATACCAAAAGTGGTAAGACCCCTCCTAAACATACTCCACCCGTACTAAGACTAATACATAAACAAATAGTAACGTACCTAACTAAGACAAACAGAGAAACATAATATAGCCCACTCAACCGAGAGCAAGACACAAGTGTCGAAGAAAGAGCTGGCAAGTATCTCGCAAGTCCAAACAACTGGTGGGTGAGATAAAGATCCAATCATAAGTCCAGAGGCACGTATAAGAGATCAAAGTAATATTAGGCCAAGTGGGGACCTCAAAAATCCCAACGACAAAAATCGGGGAGTCGAGTAGTAGTCTTCGATGTAAGGGGCGTAAAGGTTGTCACCGTTGATGAGGGTCTTTAGCCGTGTAGGAATGATGGCCGAGGCCCTCACATTTTGGGAAGAAGCACCAACTTTAGCAAGCCAACCAAGCAGGTTGATTACCTTCCTCGTGAATGAAGGTGAATCGAACATTGAGTTTGGAGACACCGGGAAGGATTCTACTTCTCCAGATGACCATGATGCCGTGGAGGATTGGAGAGGCATGGGTTCAACGAATGTGATAATTTCCTCATTGTCCCCTTCCACCATAATATTATACCAGGCATAGCCTAATGGCCATGGAAAGCCCCCAAAAGATGGAAATGAGATCAGCTTCCAAAGTATCGCAAGCATCCACGAGTGCATGGAAGAAGAGCATGCAATCACCCCTGTGGTTCCTGAAAATTCCACCAAATCCAGCACCTTCCTCATTGCAGCAGCCATTATAATTTAGTTTAAGGAAGGGGGAATAGGGGGGATGCCATTTGACCAGTGTGATTCTGTGGGAAGGAGCCTCATGAGTGGTCTCAAGCCCACAAATATTAGAGAAATTATTATATCTGATGAGTTTTTGAATGTAGGAGAGACAATTGTGTGCAACTTTTTGTTCACTGGGTAGAATGTCATCAAAGGTGGCTTTATTCCTTGCCATCCAAAGGAACCATGCACAGATAAGAGGGACTGCACCAATCCCATGCTTGTTCCAATCTGCCCAACAAGAGTGAAGGCAGACCCCAGAAAGGCTTTGTGTGTTGATTTGACAGTGCTGAAGGATTAACCTCCAAACAAGCTGAGAAAACCTGCATTTGAAAAACAGGTGTTTGATAGATTCTTCCTCCCTCATGCAAAGTCTACAACAAGAAGGACCCCTCGGACCTTTTAGTTTGAGGATGTCATCAGTAGGAAGGATCTTCAGGAAAGTTCTCCAAGTAAAGAAGGTCATAGATGGTGATAAATATTTGTTCCAAGGACATTCACTCCAAGGTATGAGCTCCCACTGGTAAAGTTTGGAGTAGATTGCTTTAGACAAGCTATGCTGGGGCACAGGAATGCCGGATGATAGAGTCCTCGCTTCGCCCGTCAAAACTAATGGTGGCCACCGCCTAGCGCATTCGGGGTAAGCACGCTTGAAGATCCTCCGGAGACCAATTAGTCCCAGCCCAACACTCGAAACTTTGAGTTTAAGGTTGGGAATGTTAGTACTGTGGTTGAGCCAATCGACTGGGCACCAATTATCCAACCGTAAGGTGAGGTCCCCCTTCCCCAACCGCGCACTAAACGGACTTTCGCCTTGCAGCCTAATTCTGAGCATAGCTTTCCATAGCTTAGAGTCACCCACTTTGCTGCTAACAGGGTCGGGTGGAGCAGTTTGCAATATTTACCCATCAGAAAATTAGCCCATAGGGAGTTCTGGGATCTGAATTTGATCCACAACTTACATAGATTCACTTGAATTATCTGCTTTATAGTTTTAAACCCCAATCCACCGACCCAAGTAGGCTTAGCCACTTTTGTCCAGTGAGGTCCAATGACACTCGCTTTCTTGCCGACCCAAAGAAACTTGTTAAAAGCTTTTTCAAAGAGAGTTTGGATTCCTTTGTTCATAAGTGGTCATCCGAAGAACATAAGCAGCAAAGTGGTGAGTATACTTCTCGAGATAGTTATCCTACCTCCACCGGAAAGGTACTTGTGAGTCCAATTTGCCAAATAAGAGTTTATTTTCTGCAGGATGCCTTCAAAGTGCCTTTGCTTTGCTCTACCCATATCAAGCCGTACCCCTAAGTACTCGAGAGGCAGGTGAGTGCTAAGTAAAGCCGATGAAATTAATAACCCAGCTTCGACCTCCACGAAGTTTTTGAAGAAAATAGGAGATGGCTTTTGGACTTATTGAACACCATGCCGAAGTTTGCTTGAAGGAGTTCGTGCATTCGATAATCATTTTGACAAGCATTCTTGGAAGCATCGGAGAAGACCATAACATCATCTCGCATACACTAAGTGAGATACTAAAATATTAGACTTGTGGTGATACCTGTTGGAGGGGTGTGATATGCTAGCTTGGTTCAATAGTTTGGAGAAATAATCCATAGCCAAGATGAAAAGGGTGGGAGATGAGGGTCTCCTTGCTCGAGACCCCTAGAAGCGAGAAGTAGCCCCAAGTAGACCCATCGAGCGGAATAGAGTGGGCATTAGCCCCTGACCATCTTCTCGATTAGATTGCAGAAAGAATTCCGAAAACCCCTCGTCGTGAGAGTGTCTATAAGAAAATCCCAAAGGATGGTATCATATGCCTTCTTAATATCAAGCTTGTAAATTAAATTGCCACTTCGCACTTAGTATTCAAGTTCAAAAGAAGCTCCCGTGCTAACAAGATATTATCAGCAATGGACCTACCTTTGACAAAAGCAGACTTGATTAGGGCTGATAACTTTCTCCAAAATGGGTTGTAGTCCGTTGACTAACACCTCGCTTATAGTTTTGCTCGATCACGTATGTGAGACTAATAGGTCTAAAGTGATCCCAACTAGTTTGTTTAGTGTCTTTGGGGATTAAAACAAAGTTGGAAGCATGGAAGTATTGAGGAATGTCTTCTCCCAGAAAGAAACTAGTGATGGCATCCTTCACCTCAGCTTTAATGATCACCCAAGCCTTGATGTAAAAATCAGAAGTGTACCCATCAGGGCCTGCAGTCTTAGAGCTATCAATAGAGTTAATGGCCTTCCAGATCTCCTCTTCAGATGGGGGATTAGTGAGATTAAGCTGACTAATGTAATCATAATGATCAGTGAAAAGGGCAGTGTTTATGCTGGTTCTTTGACTTGGGTATTGTTGAAGTAGGGAATGAAAATATTGGGTAGCATCTCTGCCAATCTCCAAGTGGTTGGAGATCCAATCCCCATTCTCCTTTTTGATGCTATGTATGAAATTGCATTTCCTCTTATATTTAAGGTAGGCATGGTAGTAGGCAGTGTTCCTATCTCCCTCCTTAAAATGATTAATGGAGGCCTTCTGTTGAAGAAATTTGTCCTGAATATCAATAGAGTGCATCAGTTTGGCTTCAGCAGCAAGGAGTCGGGACCGAAGGGCACTGTTATTAAGGCTTTTCTCTTCCAAATCTAAGACATCTCTTTCAGCTTGCTCCACCACTTTAAATACATTGCCAAATTGATTCCAGCCCCAGTTAGATAATTTCCTACTCAGCCTGTGATGAAGGAGGCACAGCTTGTGCCAAGGGTCCATCTGTGTAGAAACTTGCCAATTTTCTCTGACCACCTGCAGGAAGGAGGGGTGGGTAGACCAGATATTCTGATATCTGAAAGGTTTAAAGGAGGGGGTACTGGGAGGAGCAGTAATAGATATAAGTAAAGGCCTATGGTCAGAGCAAATAAGAGCAAGATGAGTGATCTGGGTATGCAGAAAATGACTATGCCAGAGCTCATTGGCCAGAAATCTATCCAGCCTTTCTTTAGTAGAATTCCTTTTCCGAGTGAACTTAGGACCCCTAAATCCCGGATCATAAAGCCTACCTGCATCAATATTATCACCGAAGGTGTTCATTGTAGTTACATTAGGTCCGAGGCCACCCAGTTTTCAACGAGAGTAGTAATACAATTGAAATCACCCCCAATGATCCGAGGGCAATTAATTACATCGCTTAGATTTTGGATATGCTCCCATAGCAGAGTTCTATCATCTTTTCTACACCCAAGCATACACAAAGGTGGCATTAGCCGCCCGTCCAAAGAAAGGAGATAGAGATATGAACCATCTCGCGAAGATCCAAGCAAGACGATCCTAATTAAGTTCTTTCCTGCAAAAGACCCATATCTTGTTGTTGGAATTAGCAAAATGAGTGAAACCATGAAAAGAGTTGATAATTTTATTGGAATGCCGATGCACCGGAGGCTCAAGTAAGGCAAAGCACCAAAGGGAATGTTTTTTGGTAAGATAATGAATCCTTTGAAGTGAGGGTGGGTGGGCCACACCTCTAATATTCCAAGATAGAAAGTTTATCATGCAATAAAGTAGGTAGGAGGGGTGGGGGAAGGTGGGTGGGATTTTGATCTGGTTCTCCCCTTAAAGGGAGTGAGGAAGAGGGTTCAGCTAGTAAGGAATGAGAGGTAGTGGAACCGGAGTTAATGTCTAATTTATTTCTTTTTTTCTTTTTAGCATTCTCGCACTTCCCAATTATTTTCCAACATGCTCGAATGAGTTGGGTGGGGGAGGTTGAGGAATAACGATAGAAGGGGCTAAATCAGGAGAACCAATGTTCGTGGGGGTAGTATAGAGGGAGAGGAGGGAGGGTCAGCCGAATGTGTTTATCGGGGGGTGGAGATGGAGGGGACCGTCAAAGGCCGAGGCAAAATAGCAGAGATAGGAGATCGAGTCGGGTGGGGGTCGGGTCGAATGGATTTACTGGGGGTGGGGATGGAGGGGATGATCAAAGGCCGAGGCAAAACAAGCAGGTGATAGGAGATTTAATTGGGGTAGAGGAGGGGCCGCTAACCAAAGGTTCGACTCTGGGAGCCTTTCTCGGGAGGAGGGTGTAGTCTATAACACTTCTCATAGTATGCCCAAACATCTTGCAATTAGTGCAATAGTGAGGTTTCGCCGCATGATAACTTCTCGCCAAAAGCCCTCGAGCAGCAGTACTCACCCGCATTCTATTGACTTCGAGTAAGGAGATGTCTCTTTCAATCCGAATCCTAGTCGCTTCGGTAGGCCTCTATTACAAGTGGCCGCATCCATTCCGAGGGGGTTCCAATAGCTCTAGCAATCTGGAATAAGGCTTTATGGTTGAAATATCCGTATGGGAGATTAGGGAATTTAAACCAAATTGGAATGATGGGTGGTTCCTTGTCGGGATCAAATCCTCGGTGTCCATTTTAGAAGTTTCATTTCCATACCAACAATAGTTACACATTGCTTTGCAAATAGCTTAAGCATAATCTTCCTCATTAGAGAAATGGATAAGAAGGTGCCTTCCATCTAGAAGCCCCATTCTCCAATTACCGTAAAATGCCGATGACTCAAAAAAAGCCCCGACTAGCTCCATCTTTGGATGTCCCAAAGTGAATTTCCCTATAAGGGTTAATCCGACTTCTTCATTCGCAGTGTTAATTTCCTCATCGAAAAAATAGACGATACGGGCGCCATCCTTGACATCAATGGGATGAATGAAAGGGCTGGACACTTTCCCTGCAGCAGCATCATGAAAAATCTGGGGGAAGAAAAGATTGGAAGGTTGGTTCAGATTAGGGCCTTGGCCCAGCACTCCTGCATAAGATGCCTTAATCCATTCACTCCTGGTAGCAGAATCCACAGGATTAGCCATTGACAAGAACAAACCAGTAAAAAGCTCAGTAGCAAAGAGACAACAAACAGAGACTCAACAGTCTCCAGTAATTAGCTCGACTGAAGGAAAACCGATCTTCCCGATCACAAGCAAGGCTCCAAAAGCCAATGGAACAGTAGAAATTTGAATTAACAGAGCCCGGGAGATCCAAAACCCAGCAAAGAAGTCCCCAACACTACTACAAACCCAGGGAGGACCACACACCCAACACCTCTTCAAGCCCACCACCACCAGCAGGTCAGCCCGCCGCGGACTCATGGCTGAAACCCTAGCAGAGCTCCAAATCCAGCCGCCACAACCATCCCGTTTACATATATATATATATATATATATATATATATATATATATATATATATATATATATATGTATGTATGTATCTATATATATATGTATGTATCTATATATATATGTATGTATCTATATATATATATATGTATATATATATATACATATGTATATATATATATACATATATATATATAGATATACATATATATATAGATATACATATATATATATATATATATACATATATATATATATATATATATATATATATATATATATATATATATATATATATATATATATATATATATATATATATATATATATATATATATATATATATTACTTTTTATTTTAAATATTTTATTTATTTATTTATATATATGTATATATGTATAAGTTTATATATTATTATTTTTTTTATTTTAAATATTTTTAAGTATAGTAATTTATTTATAAATATAATTTAATTATAAAAAATTTTTAATAGTTAGAAAAATTATAAATAAATATGTATATATATATATATATGTAATCATGCAGCAAAGACCTTATTATTGCACTCACTGAGGGATGTTTGTGCATAATAAAGACAGGTGCTTCAAACTTCATCCACCCCCTAGGAGAGCTCCAGCGAATGTCAGGATTGATTTTACTCTTGAAAAAGCTTTTGAGGTGGGAACTACTCAGTTAGATCCTCATCCCCCCACAGAGATGCCCTCTCCACCTGAAGTGGGACCTCCGCCCACTCAAGTACATATTCCTACTTATCTTAATCCCTATCCCCCCACCCTAAACCACTTTAATTTTACCTATCCAAAACCCCACCCCACCTGTCATTTTGTCTACCTCTTCCCCTCTAACCTTTCTTCCCCCTTCCCCCTCCAAACTGAGAGCTGTTTCTGATTCTATGGAGGAGGAATGGGAAATTTACTCCTCTAAGAAGAAGAAGAAAAATAGATCTGAACTCCAGAAACTTGCTGAAACTTCCAATTTCAAGCCTAGAGAGTTTTCACCCTGACCCGACCCGCAATTACGCAGTAATTTAACTTCCAAAAGATGACAAAAAACTTGACCCGATTTATAAATAGCGGCTAGTGTGCAAAATCTTAAATGATATAAAAATTGAAAAATATTTTACACACTAAGGGTACTACGCAAGTATACGCATCGTTTCAAGTAATATAGAGTTTTCTTTAAAAACCTCAGTATCGATCCCACGAGGAAGTGAAGTAAGAGGTCTTTAGTTAAATTCTAGTCTACTACTAATAGTCCTTAGTTTGGAATGTCGATTAAAATTGTGTTTTATCTAGCAACTACTCCTAAATACAAGAGTTAAATGTAATAGTAACTATAACTAAATGTAAATAATAATTCTAAAGGTAAACCTTTTTGGATGAGTTGGTTTGGACAATTTTGAGATATTAAAAACTACTATTCTTATGTAATGAAATAGATAAAGTATAGGAATGAGATGCATTTAATATTGTATGTGCCAAATAGGAGCAATCCTATTCTTTACCCTTTTGTCTAGGCATAAAGAACATTGACTAATCCTATGCTTGGTTACTGAATCTGCGGCTAGGCTGGGAGGATACCGGCTCTCACTTCGGAGCTCCCACGTTCCCCTCGCCTGAGGGCTAACATCTACACTTCAGCACCCAAACGATAGGACCGATTTGAGGATTTTAGCCTGTCACTCTAAAATCTCCAATTCTACGCCCGATAATTATATTTCCCTATTTATTTGCATTCAATCCCCATGAACTTCACCATCCATGGAATTTGAATGTGGTTTCACTTTGTTGAGAATTACACCGCCCTTTCGGGTCGATGCAATTACAACGAATTTTAACACTACAATGGGCCCTTATCGCAATGTAAATGAAGTGCAAGTAAAAACCATCACATTATAATTAAATTTACTTCTACCATTCATCACAAAATCCTAAACATGATTTCTACTCATTACAAAAGAAAAGAAAAAGGAAAACAATGACATAATCTTCTTATGCCACTATTTCCAAAGAAGAAGAAAGAGTAAGAGAGATACGTCACAAAGCATGAAGAAAACACAAAGGAAACTTCATTTAACCTAAATCCACTACGCAAATGTTTACAAAATCATAAGATAATGAAGAACAATACTTAGCTTTTTCCCTTTGAAAGAAAGACGAAGATCTCTCCCATAAAGTCTTTCGGTGATCCATGCAATGCTAGCGAAATCCCTTACAAATTCTCTCAAAAACTCCTCTCCAATCTCTCCAAAAGGGTAGAAATCTACATTTCTACTCTTAATCTAAGAATCCTAAACATTCCTCAAAGTTTTTCTCTCCTTTCCTCTATTGTTTCTCACCCATTTCTAACATATATTCCCATTTTAAAGAGTATGGACGAATTTTGAAGAGTTTCCTTAAGCACCCCTTCGAAAAAGCGTCCAAATACGTCGAATATTGGCCCAAAACAGCCAAATGTCGGTTCATGGTCATCCGGGCCGCTGCCAGCGGGTTCGAGGCCGCTGTCGGCGGCCTTTTTGGCCATATTTCGGTGGTCTCGGGAAAATCGCGCCGTCGGCGAGATCGATCTCGTCGTCGGCGAGCAGGCTGCTGTGCGGCTCCACGGTTTCGCTCCGTTTGGCTCCGTTTCAACTCCGTTTCGCCCCATTTCAGTTTCGTTGCGTTCGTAACAGACAGCCCTACAAAATAAGCATAAAAATAACATTTCTTTAAAGTATAATCTTATTCAAAAATATGCAAGAAGTGTAAAAGAGATTAAGTATCAAAAGACTTATCGAAAGGTGTCAGGGCAGAATTTCATTTCTTCCTCGTTTTTGCTCCAAATTGCACCGTTTTTGCTTCCTTTCGCTCCAATCACCATTTCTTGTACCTAAACCCAAAAAACATACAAAATACCTTCCTTTAAAGTGTAATATCATAAAAAAGTAAAATGATATAGCAAAAAGAGTATATATTTTAGGCGTGTCAAAATCCCCAAACTTAACTGTTACTTGTCCTCAAGTAACACTTTTACTACATAAAAATATAACTCAGGGCAATGTACTTTTCACCTGCAATACACTAAAATTTTTCATTCAAAGGAATATATTGGTTAGATCTTTAGAAAGAAATTCAGTAACTCAGGTTAACGCTACAGGTATAAGAATATTTAGCAATCAAGTCAAAGGGTTCTAGTCTTCTATTTATTTCAAGATAAACCATAATTTGTCACATTAAGAGTACCTTGAAAGATTATGTGAAAAAGGAGTTCATGTAAACTTCATCAGAATGTAGGCCAATACTTTAAATATAAATTCAGAAATGAAATCAAGTTCTCCCTTTAGGGTGACTCAAGTGAAGCCAATTTTTGATTAGGCATCTCCTCAAGCTTCTCCTCATAAATATTTTTCTTTCTTCCTTTTTTTTTCTTTCGGGATCACTTTCAGTCCCCCTTTTTTTTTACTCTCTTTTCTTTTTCTCTCTCTTCTTTTTTTTTAAGATGAGGATTACTATATCTGGAGAGCCTGTAATGATTTTGAACTTCACTCTCTTCTTTCTAAAGTTCAAACTTGAAATACATCGTTACTTTATAATTAGGTATGAGCCTTATTATTCATCATAAAGTCACAATCTCTTCTTAACACACAATACTTTAAGTCTCTTAACATTTCAAAAATACAGTTTTCTTTACTTTAAATAGTTAACTATAATCAAATTCTTTCATACCAAATATCTCACCCTTATAAAATTAATCTTTATTACTAAAAACTTTCATCCAATCCTTCCATAATATTCAACTGAAATAAAAAGTTTTAGTTATCTCAAGCGAAGTTCAACTGTCAGAAGTTATGCTAATATTTTTTGAAAATATAACAATTGAGAACAAATAAGAGTTAATATTATTCTTCCCCCCAAACTTAAATTTTAAAATATTTTGTAACTAATTCCATAAAATGTAGCAGGAAGAAAAAGTAAAGGTTGAATCTACTTACTACTACAACATCCTATCAAATTCATATACATGCATAATCAGGATAGAAAGACTGTAGGAGAAAGTAAATCTAACCTAAAACATGCTTGAAATAAAATTACACTAAAAGGAAGTATTTTCACATTAAAATTTTATTTTTCTTCCTACCCCCAAACTTAATTTTTAACATATATAACATTTAGTACAGAAAATATAAGCAGGAAGAAAAATAATTTATAAATTCTATCTACCACAAATGTCTATCAAAATCATTTGTAAGGATTCATTAGGACAGAACAATATGCAGCAGAAAGTAAATCTAAACTAATAATGCCAAAATGAAATTAACTAAACCAAAGTCTAACTAGCATTGTAGGTATCAGTAAGGGAATATAAAAATGTTCTTCAATACCTAAATAAAATTGTAAAACAAACATAAACAAACATTTCAAATACAAATACACATAACTAATGAGGTCAATTCTTCCTTTAACTCATCACATCTTACTAATTTACTTCCAATTTCTAACGGAATCACTACACTAGTAAATTAGGTACTTTAAAATGATTTTATAGATTATAATCCCAAAGATAAGATTACCCCTGATATATTAGCTCCTAGGCACCAATCTCAGGCATCACCTAATCCTTATAATTAATCACCTCTAACAGTTATAAAGATAGTGTAAGATCATCCACATGGTATTCATTAAATAGGTTCGCGACTCCTACCTAATAAAAATAAAGTTGTAGAAAGGAAGTAACAAATTAAGATGGAACTATCAATGTTCGAAATTCATGATTTTTCTTGTAAAACTCAAGTCTGGGTAAGACCCAAGTTATAGTGGACTCGTCATTCCAACTTTACAAGAGATCAATTCTAGCCATAATATGAAGTTAAGGAATCACCTCCCTCATGACACAGACAAAGATCAGATTAAAGCACTAATAATCCAAACATCTATCAATCAACAATCAAACTTATCAATCTATAATGACACATAAAGATCAAGTCTATCCACTCTAAATCAAACACAATACAACACTAACAATCATGACTCTCGAGCACACTAAATCAAAGCACACTGATAACTATGGGTTGCCTCCCATAAAGCGCTTGGTTTAACGTCATTACCCCGACAAATGATTCCTCCTGGATCAAAATTCCATTTCAGTAATCCTCGATCAATCGCCCAATCATTTCCAGATCCAGAGATTCCTACAAAATTATCAAATTTTAATTTTTTATTCATTTCTTCCTTTTCAAATGGATTTATATCATTGTTCCTCATATTTCTTTCTAGATCCAATATTCTTCTATTGATTTTCTAAAATTGCATATTAATATCATCTTTGAAATTTATAAGAAATGGATCTTTATAAGATACTTCAATATCTCCCAAATTTTGGATCAGATTCTCTTTAAATAATTCAGATTCAAGATCAAATTCTTCTATGTCACTCTTATGATTCAAGTTATCTTCCAATTCTTCCCCTTTATAATTATTAAATGATTGAGGATCTATCTTAGTTGAGGAAATAGGTTTTTCTAATTCCTTAGGAATTTCTTCCAATGGTCATCCAATATCCTTATCCTCTTTTCTCAACTCAAATTTATTTTGAAATTTATCCTCAAATTCTCTTCTAAGTCCTAGTTCAATAATTTTATCTTGTTCATCATTCAATTCAAGTTCTTCTTGTGATTAAGTCAAATCTGAAGATATAAAGACTGGTGGTGTAGATGAATTCCCTAAATAGGTAGGCTTTAAAATTGTGTGGGGTACATCCATCTTAAGTTCATGAGATTTTTCAATAAATGGAATTAAAAGTTTACTATTTTTAGTAGAGTCCATCATTTCACACCTCTCCTGAACATACATACAGTCTTCTTTAAGTAATGTTTTCGAATCATCATGAAAATCTATTTCATTCTCATCTATTAACTTACTCTCAAAACTTTCTTGGAAATGGTCTTTACTTAGATAATCAATTTCATCCATACAAAAATAATCATCATCTTTTCTCTCAGCTGGATATTTCATAGTCTTTAATACATCAAAAGCGACTTCATGGTCATTAATATTCATAGTCAACTTTCCTTTTTGCACATCTATCATAGCTTGTCCAGTAACAAGGAAAGGTCTCCCTAAAATAATTGGAATATCTTTATCTTCCTCCATATCTAATACAATAAAGTCCAAAGGAAAGATAAATTTATCTACTTTAACTAGCATGTCTTCTATAACTCCTTTCGGATAAATGATAGATCGATCAGCTAACATAAGGGTTACAGTAGTGGGAGAAATATCGATTAAACCTAACCTTCTAAATATAGATAGAGGCATCACATTAATGCTCACTCCTAAATCACATAAAGCTTTTCCACATAATTTTTCTCCAATTGCACAAGGAATTGTAAAGCTACAAGGATCTTTAAGTTTCCGAGGAAAATTTTTCTGAAGTATAGCGCTGCACTCCTCACTTAGTGCAACTGTCTCGTAATCCCCAAATTTCCTTTTCTTGTTTAATATATCCTTTATAAACTTTGCATAACTTGGCATCTGTTCCAAAGCTTCAGTGAAAGGAATATTTATAGTTAACTTCTTAAGTACTTTCATGAACTTTGAAAATTTTTTATCCAACTCATGCTGTCTAAGTCTTTGAGGAAATGGAGGTGGTGGTTTTTCCAAATTGATTTTAGTTGGAGATATTAATTTTTCTAGATTCTTAGAAACATATTTTTCAGGTCTTTTAGTTTCATTTGTTTCTCTTACAACATCTTTCTCTTTTCTAACCACATCCTCTATATCTCTTCCAATTTTTAATTGGACAGCTTCTATTTGTTCATTAGTGTTCTCTTTAGGGTTGATCTCAATGTTGCTAGGAAGTGTTCCTTGGGGTCTATTACTAAGTGAATTAACAATTTGTCCCAGTTGATTCTCTATGTTTTTAATCACAGCATTTTGACTTTGCAACTGGTTTCCCATTTGCAATACCACTTCTTCCATAGACATTTTCTTATCCTCAAATTGTTGATCATTGTTAGAGTTCGATGGATATGAAGGTCTATAGTTTGTGTTCCCCTGATTATTCCAAATTCCATTAGGATTTATATGATTATTTTCCCATTTTTGGTTTCCACCATCAGTAATATGATTCCAGTTAAATTTAGGATGGTTCTCCCAATCTGGGTTGTAAAAGTTAGAGTACGGGTTGTTTATGGTATTTAAAGTCTCATATGATAATTTAGAATCAATTATAGGCCCTAATAAACTTTCCTCACTTACAGGAGTAAATTGAGGCTGGTTCATTCCAAATTGGTCCAACTTCCTTGATATTGCAACAATCTGAGATGCAAGAGTTGTAATCGTATTCGTATCATGAACACTAGCTACATTTTTATGATTTACCCTTGCAGAGGGCCATTGAAATTCATTTGTAGCTATTTTTTCAATTTATGCATATGCTTCATCAAATGGTTTTGACATTAATGATCCACCAGCGGCAGCATTAATTATAGACCTAAGGGATCCTACTAACCCATTATAAAAAGTTTGAATGATTAACCAATCGGGCAGAGCATGGTGTGGACACTTTCTTAGGAGTTCCTTAAATCTTTCCCAAGCTTCGTATATAGATTCTCCTTCATACTGACAAAATGAGATAATATCATTTCTAAGTTGAGTAGTCCTTGTAGGTGGAAAATACTTAGCTAAGAATTTATGTGTTAACTCCTCCCTATTTTTAATAGAGTCAGGTGCTAATGAATATAACCACATTTTAGCCTTATCCCTTAGTGAGAAAGGAAAAAGCCTTAGTCTAACAGCATCGTCTGACATGCCATTATAATGAAATGTAGCACAAAGTTCTAGAAAATTTGATAAGTGTAAATAGGGTTCCTCCAAAGGAGTTCCCCAAATTGATTGTTACTGTACCGGTTGGATAATCTCGGGATTTATTTCAAATGAGTCAGCTTCTACGACAGGGTTTTGTATACTAGAGTGAATTTCATCTGTCGTAGGATTTATGTAATCCCTCAATGATTTATGATGATTTTCTAAGTTATTATCTTGAAAGTTTTCCATTTCCATTTCTAGTTTTTCGAGTTCTTTCTATATTTTTATTTTTTTATTTTTTTCAAACTCGGGATCATAAGGTACAAGTTCTGCAGATCCTTTGTTTCGCATACGCAACATAACAAACAATACATTAACAATCAAACAAATAAAACCAAAAATATATTCAACACAACAAAACATTTTCACAAACATCTTATTTTTCATACAAACAGTTTTTTCACAACACTTTTTCATTAAAAAACACTTTTCACAAAAAATAGTTTTTACGACACTACAGTTTTCCAAGTCTAAGCCTAATTACTTCAACTAAAATTCTCTTAAAGTTCTTACCGAAGCTTCCCCGGCAACGGCGCCAAAAACTTGACCCGACCCGCAATTACGCAGTAATTTAACTTCCAAAAGATGGCAAAAAACTTGACCCGATTTATAAATAGCGGCTAGTGTGCAAAATTTTAAATGATATAAAAATTGAAAAATATTTTACACACTAGGGGTACTACGCAAGTATACATATCGTTTCAAGTAATATAGAGTTTTCTTTAAAAACCCCAGTATCGATCCCACGAGGAAGTGAAGTAAGAGGTCTTTAGTTAAATTCTAGTCTACTACTAATAGTCCTTAGTTTGGAATGTCGATTAAAATTGTGTTTTATCTAGCAACTACTCCTAAATACAAGAGTTAAATGTAATAGTAACTATAACTAAATGCAAATAATAATTCTAAAGGTAACCCTTTTTGGATGAGTTGGTTTGGAGAATTTTGAGATATTAAAAACTACTATTCTTATGTAATGAAATAGATAAAGTATAGGAATGAGATGCATTTAATATTGTATGTGCCAAATAGGAGCAATCCTATTCTTTACCCTTTGGTCCAAGCATAAAGAACATTGACTAATCCTATGCTTGGTTACTGAATCTGCGGCTAGGCTGGGAGGATACCGGCTCTCACTTCGGAGCTCCCACGTTCCCCTCGCCTGAGGGCTAACATCTACACTTCAGCACCCAAACGATAGGACCGATTTGAGGATTTTAGCCTGTCACTCTAAAATCTCCAATTCTACGCCCGATAATTAAATTTCCCTATTTATTTGCATTCAATCCCCATGAACTTCACCATTCATGGAATTTGAATGTGGTTTCACTTTGTTGAGAATTACACCGCCCTTTCGGGTCGATGCAATTACAACGAATTTTAACACTACAATGGGCCCTTATTGCAATGTAAATGAAGTGCAAGTAAAAACCATCACATTTATAATTAAATTTACTTCTACCATGCACCACAAAATCCTAAACATGACTTCTACTCATTACAAAAGAAAAGTAAAAGGAAAACAATGACATAATCTTCTTATGCCACTATTTCCAAAGAAGAAGAAAGAGTAAGAGAGATACGTCACAAAGCATGAAGAAAACACAAAGGAAACTTCATTTAACCAAAGCAAATCCACTACGCAAATGTTTACAAAATCATAAGATAATGAAGAACAATACTTAGATTTTTTCCTTTGAAAGAAAGATGAAGATCTCTCCCATAAAGTCTTCCGGTGATCCATGCAATGCTAGCGAAATCCCTTACAAATTCTCTCAAAATCTCCTCTCCAATCTCTCCAATAGGGTAGAAATCTACATTTCTACTCTTAATCTAAGAATCCTAAACATTCCTCTAACTTTTTCTCTCCTTTCCTCTATTTTTTCTCACCCATTTCTAACATATATTCCCATTTTAAAGAGTATGGACGAATATTGAAGAGTTTTCTTAAGCACCCCTTCGAAAAAACGTCCAAATACGTCGAATATTGGCCCAAAACCGCCAAATGTCGGTTCATGGTCATCCGGGCCGCTGTCAGTGGGTTCGAGGCTGCTGTTGGCGGCCTTTTTGGCCATATTTCGGTGGTCTCGAGAAAATCTCACCGTCGGCGAGATCGATCTCGCCGTCGGCGAGCAGGCTGCTGCGCGGCTCCACGGTTTCGCTCCGTTTGGCTCCGTTTCAACTCTGTTTCGCCCCATTTCAGTTGCGTTGCGTTCGTAACAGATAGCCCTACAAAATAAGCATAAAAATAACCTTTCTTTAAAGTATAATCTCATTCAAAAAATAAGCAAGAAGTGTAAAAGAGATTAAGTATCAAAAGACTTATCGAAAGGTATCAGGGCAGAATTTCATTTCTTGCTCGTTTTTGCTCCAAATTGCATCGTTTTTGCTTCCTTTTGCTCCAATCACCATTTCTTGTACCTAAAACTAAAAAATATACAAAATACCTTCCTTTAAAGTGTAATATCATAAAAAATAAGTAAAATGATATAGCAAAAATCGTATATATTTTAGGCGTGTCACACCCCCACCCCCTCCCCTCACTAGAGGGAGAAATAGATCTAGCTCCCATAAATCACTTTCCCCTCCCCCTCGTCCAATCTCAAATGATAAACCTCCTTTGTTGGAACATTAGAGGGGTGGCTTGTCCATACTCTCTAAGAAAACTCAAAAATCTTAATAAGAAACACACCCCTTGGTGTATTGTGCTTTTGGAACCTATGGTTCATATAAACTCTGCTAAAATCCTCAAAAATTTACCTGGTTTCACTTTCTATGCTAACATCAGTAATAAAATCTAGATCCTATGCAGAGCTGAGGTCAATTGGTCTATTCTCATTGATCACCACCAATTTACTCACCTCTCATTACACTTTGCTGGACACAAAATCCGTGCTACTTTTATTTATGCAGGATTTAAAAAACAAGATAGAATCAGTCTCTGAGATCACTAACACCTTATCAGCAGTTCTATTGATCTCCCTTGGCTGGTGGGGGGAGATTTCAATTGCATTGCCACTTTCTGCTGAGAAATTGGGGGGTAGGACCCCCACCCTTAGCGCTTTGAACTTTTTTAGTGACAATATCCAGACCGCAGGTTTGTTTGATCTTGGTTTTAAGGGCACACCTTTCACCTGGAGAAGAAGCAAGATTTGGGAAAGGTTGGACAGATTCTTGGTAAATGAAGCTTGGCACTCCCAGTTTCTACATTCCTCTATCACCCACCTCCCCCTCCTTTGTTCTGACCACTGACCCCTCATCCTTTCTATTTCTGCTCCCCCACAAACTTTCTCCTGTCCCCCTTCAGATACCAAAATTTCTGGTCGACCCATCCAAACTTTGTTACTCTCATCCAATCACTATGGCAAGGGGAGACTCACTCTGACCCTTGGATTAAGTTGGGGCTACTTCATCTTAAAACTTGTAAAGCTCTCAATAAATGTGGGTGGAGAGAGTTTGGAAATGTTTTTTCTGTAGTAAATGAAGCTGAAGAGGAGGTGAATAGATTGGAGCAGCTGGCCTTGAGGGGGGAGGCCATTGACCTTCTTTTAGCTGCTCAAACTAAACTTTCCAATTCTATTGACATTCAAGACATGTTCCTAAAACAGAAAGCTTCTATCAAAAGTTTTGCAGAGGGGGACAAAAATACAAAATTTTTTCATGCCAACATCAGATATAGAAGAAGCTGCAACATCATTCATAGAATAAAGGATGAGGATGGGGTTTGGCTGAAGAACAATTTGGAGATTGGAAGGAGTGCTATCAGGTATTTTCATAACCCGATATCCCAACCCTCGCTTGGTAGGGTTCGGATCACCCCCACCAGCTTACAGGACCATTTCCATTATATCAATTCATTATCCCTCACTGAACCTCCCACTGAAGCTGAAATCTGGCAAGCCCTCTACAGTATTGACAGCTCTAAATCGCCTGGACCTGATGGTTTCACTGCTGATTTCTACAAAAAATCCTGGACTGTTATTAAAGCTGAGGTTATTGCTGCAATTATCAGTTTTTTCCATGGGAAGGATATGTCTTATTTCTTTAGCTCTTCCAATATTGTCCTTATTCCAAAGAACACCGAACTGAGTAGTTGGGATCAATTCAGACCCATCAGTCTTACCTCAGTTATAAGCAAGATAATTAGCAAAATCCTTGTCATAAGGATTCGACCGCATTTAAATAAAATTATCAATCCGAATCAATCGGCATTTATTAAAGGCGAGGTCCATTTCGATAATGTGTTGTTAGCCCAAGAATTGCTCCCGGACCTAAACAAGCGAGTGTAGAGGGGTAATCTAATCTACAAATTGGACATCAGGAAGGCTTATGATACTATCAGCTGGGATTTCATTTTAGAGGTGTTGTCAGCTAGGAGTTTCAATGAAAGTTTTTGTAATTTGATTCATAGATGGCTCAGCAATAATTCCCACTCCCTTCTGATAAATGGTTCTAGCTGGGGGCATTTTTCTGCTACTAGAGGCCTTAAGCAGGGGGACCCCCTTTCCCTCACTCTCTTTATTCTTTCCATGAACCACTTCTCATCAATGCTTAATTATTTGCAAAATAATCATCAGCAGGTTAGATATCATCACAGATCCAACATTCCTATTTCTCATCTAATATATGCAAATGATGTCATGATTTTCTCCAATGCTTCTAAAAGGGCTGTGACCTACATTTATAAGTGCCTCCAGATTTTTCAAGAACAGTTTGGTCTTATTTTAATAAAGCTAAGTGTCAAATTTTATTCTCTAAGAAGGTGTCTCAGGACACTAAACAGTGGGCCCTCAATCACACTGGCTTTTCTAGCACAACCTTACCTATCAAATATTTGGGGGTTCAACTCAACGTTGGCAGAACAAAGCAGACCCATTTGATGATACACATAACAAGATCTGCACTTATCTCTCTAACTGGACCCACATTTATTTATCATCTGGGGGGAGACATTCCTTACTTAAAAGCATCCTTACTACCCTCCCTAACTATCTTATGCAGATGATCACCATGAAAAAGAGCACCCAATTGCAATTAGAAAGGGCTTTTAACCACTTTCTCTGGGCTGGTAAAAGGAAGCATATACATTGGGCATCCTGGCAGAAAATGGCTAAGCCTGAATGGGCGGTGGTCTGGGTTTGAAAGGCTTAAAACAAATGATTCAAGTGAACCATTGCAAGCTATGGATCAATTTTAAAGCACAGGACTCCCTCTGGGCTAATTTCTTGATGGGAAAATACTGTAAGCTACATTGGACCTCCCTAATTGTGGAGGGAGATTCTCAAGAGATGTTTCAAATGATTGAAAACAACACTACTCTTAACTGGCATCATAATTACTGGACCCATAAGATTCAGTTACTTACAACCCAACTCAAAGTCTGCTTTCAGTTCAACTTCAGAGAAGGAAATAAACCTGCTGACTGGCTTGCAAAAGCTGGTGCCCTCTCCTCCAGGTTGTCTTTATCTACACCCCCCTTCCCAACTCAAACTTCTCATTGCTGCTGATCTCTTAGCTGCTCCCTATCTCAAACTGAACTATTGATGGTCGGTTTGGTTCGGTGGAATGTTTGTAGTTGTATCTTTCTTATGTTGTTTTTTTGTTTTGTTTTTTTGGAGAAGACTTTTGACTTGTTATGTGTTTGGGGCCACTTCTCCATGGTTATGTACTAATGTTTCCACTCTAACATGTAGGGGGCCTCTTGTAGCCCTTCTTAATATATATATATACATATATATATATATATATATATATATATATATATATATATATATATATATATATATTATATTATTTTGTTTATTTTAAATATTTTAAGTATAGTATATTATAGGTATATATAAAATCTATATATTCATATATATATATATATATATATATATATATATATATATATATATATATATAAATTTATATAATCTTATTTTATTATTTTAAATATTTTAAGTA